>OX421496.1:42084823-42192323 GCA_949126835.1 Anisus vortex
CGAGTCGGGGTTTGTCACGTGACATTTGTGGAAGTGATGAGTGGAAAACCCTCCCGTCTGGCATGTACGAACATGGGAGAGGGGCGATAACATTTTGAAAAAAGTAATCACAAGTGTTTAGGAGAAAGTTTGTCGAGAACAAGGAGAGAGAGACAGAGGCAGGGAGACATAGATAATGACAGACAGGGAGAGAGATAGAGAAAGATAGAGAGGGAGAGAGAGAAGGCAAGAGAAAAAGGAGAAAAGAAAGAGAGGAGATAAAATAAAAGTGACAAAATGACATAGAGAAAGAGTATAAGAGAAAGTGAGAGAGAGAGAGAGAGAGAGAGAGAGGAAAAGACGGATATGAAAACAGAGAAAGTAAAAGAACGATAGAAAGTAAAACAGAGAAAAAGAAAAAAACAGAGATTTAAAAAAGATGGAGTGAGAATGGGGAATGTGTAAGAGTAATAAAGAAGAGAAAAAGATAGGAGCTGAAATGGAAGGAGAGTGTGAATAAAAGAATAATGAAAAATTAATAATAATAATAATAATAATAATGCTATTTGTTGAGGGCTAACAGTAAACATAATGTAAAAATCCTAGCCTGCACCAGGATTCGGCGACCGTGCCTCCAAGTTGTTCCTATAAATACTTTATATTCATTTTCATTACGTATTAGCCTTAAGTGTATTTTCGCCCTTTGTCACTCGCAAAGTTAAGAAATAAACTAAAAAGTGAAGATAATATAAATACACATAATTAGGAATAAAAGAATATATCACTGAAACACAAAAAAGAAACAAAACAACTTATTGAGAATTTTTTTTTTATAAAGAGACAAAGAACGCGAGAAGAAAATGCAAGTTTCCGAAATCACGTTATGTTGTTTATATGCATTATTGTCATTTGTTATGCATCGGCCTTTTGAAGAATTCTTTTTTTTTGTGACATCCACACAGAAAGGAAAGAATCATAAAAGCGCAGCCAACAGAAAAAAAACACGGTAAATATAAAGGGATTTTAAAATGCGCAACATAAAGTGAAATTTCAAAAAAAATAACAACTAAACAAAAATAAACCGTTCAAAACTGTGCAACAGTAAAATTGAAGTCTGCTGTAAGTTATTTCACATCTTGTCGTTTTAAATCCAAACCTTAACCATGACTAAATTGCAAACATTGTGAGAATTATATTTTTTTGTTTATTTAGTGCTCTGTTTAAAAGTTTTTTTTAAAATATGTATCCAAGTGTGACGTTTGTTATTTGGATCAAACAGAGTTCTCGAATTAAAATATTTCTACGTCAGTGACTTTTCGCTAACAACATTTCCAGATACGTCTCTTTTTTTCTCTCTCTCTCTATCTCTCTCTCTCTCTGTCTCTCTCTCTCTCTCTCTCTCTCTCTCTCTCTCTCTCTATCTCTCTCTCTCTATCTCTCTCTCTCTATCTCTCTCTCTCTCTCTCTCTCTCTCTATCTCTATCTCTCTCTCTCTCTATCTCTCTCTCTCTCTCTCTCTCTCTCTCTATCTCTCTCTCTCTATCTCTCTCTCTCTCTCTCTCTCTCTCTCTCTCTCTCTCACACACACTTTTATGTACAAAACTCTCCCAATACTAGTCAGCACCTGTTTTTCTTCCTCCGTTCAATTCTTTACTCACTCTCCGCCCCCTACCCCCACACCCCCACACCCCTACACCCATTGCATCTCTTCATCTTCTTTTTTTCTAATTTCAAAGATCTCTCTCTCTCTCTCTCTCACTCTCTCCCTCTCTCTCTCTCTCTCTCTAACTCATACACACACACAGTCTCTATTTTCTTACCTGTAAACAACACTTCTATAAAAACAACAACAGCACACACAAACACACACACACAAGAAACATGATTGATGTTGGAGGTGGTGGGGAGGGGTGAGCAGTGTTAGTAACTTCATTTTGTAGACTGACTGAGTAATTTTACACGTCTTCATTTACAACAACAAAAAAAATAAAAAAATAAATAAAATGTTTCGACATGTTGGAAAAATTCATTGAGTTGAGAAAGTCTTTCTCATTGTTGTTGATGGAGTTTTCAATTTTTGACACTGGACAATAGCCTTTTTATTTTGGTGGGGAGTATGTAAGCGCTATATTCACGTGAGATTGACGTGTGGATAGACAGATCTTCTCCTGGAGCCGAACTTAGAACTAATTTGAGACCAAGAAAAATCTGCTTGGCACTTTTTTTTATAGAAATTAAAAGACCATACGTAAAATTCATTTAAAATAAAACAAAAAATTGGACAACAGCGACTTGGGGGATAGATTTGAAAACCAAAGAAAGTACGTAAAGACAACTGTTAACATAAGATTTTTTGTTGTTGTTCTTCGCTTTTTCTTTTTCTCTGTTTGACCCTTCAGGGCCGTAGACCAGGGGTCGGCAACCTTTTGCTTGTAGTGAGCGAAAACTAGGATTTCCAAATCATTCAGCGTACCAACAGCCTGAAAAGTGAAAGTCAAACTACTCAACTATATTATTGTTATAAGACAATTTATTTAGTGCCTTAGCAAGACCAAAACCAAAAGAAAAGGAGCGTTATAGAGAAAATCATTAATGATTTTTATATTTGATAACAAATTAACGTGTTTGTTATTATTTATTATCATCTTTTTTTTAAATCCATTCATAGCCAATACACAATTTAATTATTCAACTTACACATTATTGGTTATTGTATCAACATTTGAATTTAGGCTAGTTGTCTAAATATTATTCTACTAATAATTATAACGTCTTTATAATTTGATCTCCAGATTACTGAGATTTGCGTTAATGTATTATTTTAATACAAATTGGCTATTTGTCCAATAACAGTTACGCGTAAGAGATGCTTAGTAATCATACAGACTGGGTAGTTAATGTAATGTTTGAAAATTTACATATAAATTCTGTAGTCATATGATATTTATATAATTTTAAACTATTTCTTATAGATTAATTTTTTTAAAAGGAAACAAAAAAGAAACATATTATAAATATTAATGCAAAGAAAAAGGGTTAGTTATTCTCCTTAAATTAAATTCTCCAAAGTTGATGCTATTGATGTCAAATGAGTGGTTTTAATATAACTAGCATTACTTATAATTTTTTTTTTTTTATTTTTTTTTTACAATTTCAGCTTTATGCTCATTTTTTAACATGTAATTAGATGTATAAAATTAATTTACATTGTAAAAAATATTTTCAATTTAAGGAGTTTATTTTCTTTTAAACACTAATAACTACAACAATTACATAATATAATGTTAGTAAAAAATAGCCTGTTATATTTATCAACATAATAAAAAAAAACAAATTTGTTTTAGAAATAATTATATTTATGATATTAATTAAGAGAGATGAGCATGAAACCTCTTTCGAATGTAATTAGCATATATCAATTAACGAGCGCCTTTTCTTATAAGTTTACAGTACAGACGTTACTTCTAGATATAAGATTATTACGTCCACTAGGCCCAAAACTCCTGCAGGGCGACAGGGATCCGTCGGTGGCAGGGATAGAATCCGCGACCTGTCGGTTGGTTTTTGGTTGACAGTCCAGTAAACTAACCGCTGGACCAGTCCGCTCTTCGCTAATTGTTCAATGTCAAGTACATATTTAATCACTTCTGAGTGATCAAGTTTAAGTGACCTCTTCATATGCTTAAAACAGCTTTCATGCGCGATAAAATATGTTCACTAGTGTAAATTAAACTAAAGCTGAAAGTAAAGCGAATGCCTTGCAGTTTCCAACAGATGACTTTCCTAAGCAGCTTCTTTTCAGATTTTTCCACAAATCGTGACATTTCGATGCCCATTTTTCGGATGCTTAAAATAAAACAAATGCCAATTTCCCTCCAATATAAAAAGATCCAGATGTAAGTAGTTTGTAGTAAGATCAAGCCAGCATGCCAGCATGTGGTATGGAAACACGAGTCCATGAATTTGAAAGTCGTACCTTTGTTTAGAAAACTCCGAAATGAGTGCTTCAATGTACTTCTGAAAACCCTCATCTATCTTCTTCTTATTATTATTATTCTACTTCGCCATTATCATCTCCTAGTGAAGCATAGGCCAACAACAATTTTTTTCCATGTCCTCCTGTCTCTGGCTATCGTCTCTAACTCCTTCCAAGTTCTCATCTATCTTACTGGGCCTTAAATTAGAGAGAGAGTTGAATGTTTTTAAATTGATTTCACGGCAAAATATGTCCAGTTTCAATGCAAATCCATTCCAGTGGTCCATGACTTAAAGTGCTTTTCGACCCCGTCCTTATAGATGCAAGTTCAACTCACTGAAATGTGTCGCCATGTTATTTAGAAACATCGGCTTCAACAGTCAGTTCTTCTCATTTAAACCGGCAATGTTATTTTTTTCATCTTCATACACCTTAATTGTTTCCAGTCAAGAACCGAATCTATCCAAGACTTTACATAGACTCCGTATCACTGTCTTCTAGAAGAGACTTGAAAAACTATAAAATTGACTATAAAAACTATAAAATCTTAAGAATATATTCAATCATAGATGATGAGAGCTTTGCATAAACACATTCCTGACCTAAAACAGTCTATGTCCAGTGTGATTCATATGTAGTTCGCCGCGCAGCATTAATTAATTACATTGACGTACATTGTTTTGACTTGTATTTTAAAATCTTCTTGGAGGTCTCTCGCGTGCCACTGAAAATCGTTCTACGTGCCAAGTTTGGCACCCGTACCTTAGTTTGCCGACCCCTGCCGTAGACCATCAGTGTCCGCCAACGAACTCTTCTGTGTCTTATTCCTTCTCTATGAGCTATCTGATTCGTTCGAGCAGAAGTTCTCTCTTACGATTTGTCTTATTTAGTCAAGACGTAATATTTTGTAGGATGTGTTGTTGGGGGGGGGGGGGGGGATTTTGTGTCCGTAACAAACTTTTACAAGTCTGCCAGGCGAAGTCTCTTCGAGTGATGAATTAAGGCTTTAATGTACAAATTGAAGACATAAGCTTTGCTATTCTGTTCAAATCTAGGTTTCGAATGTGAGAAGTAAATCAAACCACACATTTCGTTTAGGGTTTGCTCCAATGATAGAGTACAGGTTGGCTAATCCGAAGCGTCCATGGTTCAATTTCTTTTAAATTCTTATTGTGAACATCGTCTTTGAACGTGGAAAGGAGAGGGGGTAGGGGAAATGTATCTTTTCCTGGTCACTTCTTTCGATATCTTGTATTAGCAGGAAACCCACCCATCGAGACGGTCTTTACCAGGACACACCTTAAGGACTTCTAGAATTACTCCGTACTCAACACCCAGTACCCCATTCAGCTACCAGCACCCCTTTCGGCTACCAGCACCCCATTCAGCTACCAGCACCCCATTCGGCTACCAGCACCACATTCGGCTATCAGCACCCCATTCGGTTACCAGCACCCCATTCGGCTACCAGCACCCCAATCGGCTACCAGCACCCATTCAGCTACCAGCACCCCATTCAGCTACCAGCGCCCGGTTCGGCTACCAGCACCCCAATCGGCTACCAGCACCCCATTCAGCTACCAGGACCCCATTCGGCCACCAGCACCCCTTTGGCCAATATCACCCCTATATAATGAGGTAGGGGTGAACAATTAAACAACTGGTGTTTGAGATTTCTCTCTTTACTACCACGTTAACAAAGAAAGAAACAAAGAAAGAAAGAAACAAAGAAAGAAACAAACGAGAGATCAACAAATCACACCATAAAAACACGTTCTCACCAAGATAACATGTTACCTCCTTATACGTTAGTTTTTGTGTCCAATGTATTTACATTTGTGTGTGTATGAGCGTGTACGTATGATGTTTTACCGAGTGTGTTTGTTTTCTGAAGCGTCATTTTGGGTCTTTAAATGTGCCCATCCGCGAGCATGTTAAAGGCTCCAGATTTGAGAGATAGGAACGAGGCGACTTCAAGGGTTAAGATATGTCTGGACGCAAAAAATATTTTTAAAATCTCTAAGATTACCCAATCTATATTTACTGCGCTGTTGTTTCTTTTTATAAACAGATAGAGTGTAGAATATACAAATCAAGTGTAGCGTATAAACATCAACAGCTAAGACCACCAAAAAAGCAATAATTCGTGTCTGTTCTACAAAGCATTGAGCACTTTTATACAGGATGACTTTTAGGCTGTTGACATTCTGAATGAATTAGAAATCCCATTTGGCACGCTATCATCAACATTTTAGCAACCTCTGCTATGGACCTATCTATTTATCTATCTACAAATCTATCAATCTACCTATCTATATATCTAAGTATCTATCTACCTATCTATGTATCTATTTATCTATTTATTTATCCATCTACTTATCTATCGATTTATCTTTCTACCTATCTATATATATATCTTTTTTATCTACTTCCTATTTATTTATCTATTTATCTATCTACCTATCGATCTATTTATCTACCTACCTATCTACCTATCTATCTACCTACCTATCTGAAACAAAAAAGTAAAGTATCCGTCGGACCAAATTGATCATAGGACCGGTGAAGCACCATTCACCAGTTTCTGTGGCCACGGCATAAAAGGGTTCCCATACAAGGGTTCCTTGTCTGAATTTTTTTTTTTGCTTGACTTTTACTAGCCGCTTTTGCCCGGTAGACTATGTTCTGGTGCTGGCCACACAATCCCCCTTGTAAGCCACACGTCAACCCAGTTTCAGAACTTCTAATGTATCTTCTCGGACTCTGGATGAGACAATCTTTCAGGCATAGACAAGCCAAGGTTATTGTTTTCTCTCTCTCTCTGTGTGAAATCCTTGTTAAGTATGTCCTGTTGTCCATTCCTATCGCTCTTCCGCCTCCCCCTCCCCCCCCCCCCCCCCCCACGTTCTCATTTTGCTGGCCATTTATCATGGCCGCCTTGTTCGCTGTCCAATCAGCAAGTTCTTATGTGTGTGCTTCCCCTTCCCCCCCCCCCCCCTCTCCACACATCCCTTCCGTCGCCGCCATCTCATTCTCCTCCCATGCAAGCTTAAGCTAAGCAAACATGGTTGGCAGCGAAAAATGATTTCTGTTCCATAGGCGCATCTCATGGTATATGGATATAAAAAGGGTGGGGGGTGAAGGGGGGAGTGGTGTATATAAATTGTTTTGTGCTGAGCTTAGAGAGTAATGGTTTTGATTTTGATAGCATACGAATTTGAAGCAAAAGAGACCTAATTATATAACCCTCCCCCCCCCCCCCCCCCCCCAAAAAAAATGTGTTCGTTTAGAACATGCATTGAGTTATTATAAGTAACGCATATACAACGGATGCATCTGTCCCGAATAGACAGAAGCAGAGACACACTTGTAGCTTAAAGATCCCCGACTTTAGTAAAGCAATACCCAAAGATAAGTGAGATAGGCAAAATCCAGGGGTCAGCCTCCTTTTGGTTGTAGTGTGGTAAAGTAGGATTTCTAAGTCTTTCAGCGTGCCAGCATCCTAAAAGTCGACATGCTCTAGTAATCAATTTCTTCAAGAAGAAACTTGAATTTGCTTTTTATGGGTCTTCAGCGTGCCATTTAAAAATACTATGCGTGCCAAGTCTGGAAGGCGTGCCGTAGGTTGCCGATCCCTGGGCTATATAACATATGAACGGCAACTAGTAAAGGAGAATTGAAAGGATGCAGTATAATCTTGTAAAATTCCCAGACATTGTGCCCTTCTAATTTTCCGAAGTCTGTCTGCGGCAAAAAAAAATTGGCTGTGAATATTTTGGAAGAAAATTCAAATGTGTTTGGCCATAACGGTAAATAGTTCACTAAACGGGTAAATTTTTTTTTTAAATAATAACAAAAATATCAGCATTTCTGTGTTTTGTTTTAATGTGTGTGTGTGTGCTCGGGAAGTTTTATGCCCACGCTCGGGAACACAGCTAAGAGCGAACACTGTTCCCAGGTTCCATATGGCTAATAAATGGTATGATAGTGTTCGTAAATGTCTATTGTGCTTCAATACAAATGGTTCTAATATATTGTTTTAAATATGATGAAAGACAGGATTTATGTAATCAAGTCAAATTTTTATTTGTTTGGACCATTAAAGTAATCTTATCTTTTTATCTTATCTTATTTTAAAGTATCCCCGTTTTATAAGTCTCTACATTTATAGCACAACTATAGCATAAAGGGATTATTTGGTCACCAGTGACCAAAAACGCTCATCAGCCTTATAAATTCCATCCTCTCTAATTGTAGGTACTTTTCATGGCTAGGCTGGCCTGGGTTTCGGGGCCGGGGTAGAGGGGCCATACTTTTATTAGAAGAACTAAAAATATGAGCGCTCGAGAAAAGCCTTTGTATGTATGAGAACTATACAAGAATAGCAATGAAGAAGGGTAGTGGGAGGTTTGGACTCAAAATATTATTAGGATGATAGATTATTGTTTATAAATCCGCGTGAGTGGCTAATGACATTTTATCAAAGCCATTCCCTTTTTTTTCCCTCATTGGACGTTCATGATAAGGTCTATCTATATCTTCATATTGTTTGACGTCACTTCCGGATCCGGTGTTACTTTAACCCTAGCACATTCCTTATTGCTTCAAAAAAGTTCAACAGTCAACCATAGCCCAAGAGTTTGGGTGTACTAAGGAGTGGACCTTCCCCGCCCACATTTGAATTTGTGGGCTTTCCCGAAATTTTACTCATCCTTTCATATTTACTAAACGGATACCCGAAGAGTCAAAAGAGAGGGGGGTAGCAGGTAGGTGGGGGGTGGTCTGCTACCATTATAGTCTTGAGCAGGGGTCGGCAATCTTTTCATTCTAGCCCGCCAAACGAAAATTTCTAACTCATTCAGCGTGCCAGAGGCACAAGAAGTTATCCTGCCATTTTCTTGTGAAAGAGACTTGAATTTTTTTATTTTTTTATATTTTTTTTTAGGTATTTCGCGTGTCATTGACAATCGCTTTGCCTGCTAAGTCTGGCACGCGTTCCTTATCTGGATAGGTAGATAGATACAAGCTGAAAGAAAACATACAAACCACCACTGTATATAAATATGTAAACAATCATTTCTAAATACTCGTAAGATGTTCCAAGTTACGTCCTCAAACTTCAAAGCTATTGGTTGAACTTCATGCCAATCATAGTCAAACTACAAAAGGCATTCATTTCTGCCCCCCTCCCCCCCCCCCCCCACCTTTTTTTTGTTTCCAAATCACCCCTCCCCCTCCTGAAATATTGTTACATTATCCTCGTTTTTGAAATGCTTCCATCCAACACTTGCTGACGACACAGCATGCCATTTTTGGCGCCAAAGCGGTATGCTACTTCAAGGGCGTTGTCATAAATCCTGTGCATATCTCATTCCTGCACCCTACACACACACATTACCTCCCTTTTCATAGGTGCGTCATCTACTGAAAAGTCTCGTAGCTCTCTATAGTTCTGTTAGGACCCTTTTTTGCTGCCCTTCAAATCGCCCTCTATTCATATTCACCCTCACGTCATCACCCCCAATCCTCCTCTTTATTTATTAACCCTTACAGTCCCGGGCGCGTATATAGCGGAACTGAAGGCAGCATAGATAGAAGTAGGTCGGTACGGGAAGGGTTAAAAAAAATCTAATAGACAATGAGACAATGCAGCTCATGCTATTTTATTTTTATGTATAACATGATTCATTGTTTTCAGAATTATTTTTATTTTTTAACTTACCTGAAAATTAACTAAATTTCTAAACAGTTCTTAAAACCTTTCTAAGTCGATTCTAAACAGTTTCTAAAACAGCTCTGAACGGTTTCTTAAAACAGCTCTGAACAATTTCTAAAATAGCTCTGAACAATTTCTAAAATAGCTCTGAACAATTTCTAAAATAGCTCTGAACAAATTCTAAAATAGCTCTGAAATTTTTATAATAGCTCAAAACAATTTCTAAAACCATTCTGAACAATTCCGAAAATAGCCCTGAACAATTTCTAAAATAGCTCTGAACAATTTCTAAAATAGCCCTGAACAATTTCTAAAATTATAGCTCTGAACATTTTCTGAAATAGGCTAGGGTGTGTTCCAGGGACTGGAGGGTGTTCCTGAGTCTACCCAGCTCTGATGGATACGTGACATTAGCAGGGGGTAAAGAAACAGCGGCTGGGCATTGTGCTGGACAGTATGCCTTGCCCCTTCCCCCCCCCCCCAAAAAAAAAGAGTGAACGCTATTTCACCGGCCTTTCGATTAATTTGTTCCGATGGTTACTTTAATTACTTACTTACTTTACTTACCCTACATAAATGTCACATTTGTCCTGCCTGAAATCTGTTTTAAATTTTACATGTTTATAAAGTCAGGGTCACCTTATGAGGGGCAAGACTCCCCCCGCCCTCGCCCCCACACCTGCCTGCAACATTCTGCATAGGAATGATTTACGACCCACGTCTCCTACTTAAAAAAGGCAACATTTTTTTTATGCCTCTGATTGGAAAGAAAAAACAAGTCGGATCCCTTGCGCAGGCTCCACCCCCCCTCCCCTCCCACCCCCACCCCCACCCCCCACCGCCTCCCCGTTTGTCTGGTAGCTTGGCGCTTCTAACACTTACACCTCCATTTAAAAAAATCTGAAAAAAAAACATCAACGTCCTTGATGTTTGACTGTGCAGACGGTAGACGCTGTCAACAATTGACAACTCTATATATCACATGACCGTGCTCTGGCAGTTTGTGGCGGGAAACTCCAAGGCTGGGACAGACAGACAGACACAATCACACACACACACAATCACACACACAAATATACATAAACATGGAAGTGAATGCATTCATGGTGCGGTCTGGAAACGTTCTTCGATACATTGGGGGGGGGGGGGGGATTCTAAAACGTGTATACAAGCGTACCGAACTGAACAGTTTGAAACGGGGTACTGTAATTGTACCTCTTCGAGGCACAAGCTATTCTGTTGTACAATATATCCTTGTGGTAGCCAGTAGCCAGAATTGAATATAAAGTGGCGCTACTTTGCCATCTGTGCCTTTATAACAACGAGATGCCGTCCTATCTAAATGAACTAATTAAACCATATGTTCCGCAAAGAACACTTCGTTCTGCCGACTGCCGACTCCTCGCTTCTGGAACCGCGCCGTTTCTCTCTGACGACCGTTGGCCTTAGAGCCTTCTCAATATCTGGTCCGAAGGTGTGTAATCTACTTCCCATTCAATTCAGGCAAACAAGCTCTATTGTTACTTTCAAAAAGAACTTAACTCATTATTTCAATATTTATCTTAGATAACAGGCTTTAGACCCCACTGTTTTATTCAGGTTATATGTTATGTCGGTTAATGCTTCATTTATTTGATTCGCCCCGTGTTTGTAAAGTTTAAAATCATCAATTATTTATATATTTCTTAGTCTAGAGATTATATCCGCATTCTTAGTTGTATGTTTCTTGGCAGCGCTATACAAATATTATTATCATTATTATCTATCTATCTGCCTATCTATCTACCTATTTAAATATCTAGCTCTCTAGCTCTCTAGCTATCTAACAATGTCAAGATTAATGGCGATTTAATAAGAATGCTTAACCCTTCCCGTACCGACCTACTTCTATCTATGCTGCCTTCAGTTCCGCTTTATACGCGCCCGGGACTGTAAGGGTTAAAATTGTTTTTGCTTTGAAGTCATTTCCTTTATTGAAAGTCCAAGTCAGAACTTCTAATGTATCTTCTCAGACTCTGAAAGTCTGTCAGAACTTCTAATGTATCTTCTCAGACTCTGAAAGTCCAAGTCAGAACTTCTTATGTATCTTTTCAGACTCTGAAAGTCCAAGTCAGAACTCCTAATGTATCTTCTCAGACTCTGAAAGTCCAAGTCAGAACTTCTAATGTATCTTCTCAGACTCTGAAAGTCCAAGTCAGAACTTCTAATGTTTCTTCTCAGACTCTGGAAGTCCAAGTCAGAACTTCTAATGTATCTTCTCAGACTCTGGAAGTCCAAGTCAGAACTTCTAATGTATCTTCTCAGACTCTGGAAGTCCAAGTCAGAATTTCTAATGTATCTTCTCAGACTCTGGAAGTCAACTTTTTGTTCTAGATTTTTCTTTTTAAAAAAAAACAAAAAAAACTTTCTACACTTTCGGGTTGCCAAAATTAAATGCAGTCTCGTCATTCTAATATCCCTGCGTGGGGCTTTGGGCCTTAGTTACAGGGTTCATTGGCATTGTGTTGCGTAAACGACCCCCCCCCCCCTTTTTTCCCAACCTGACACTAAAACGAATCAACTATAGCACAGCTAACGGCTTCATATGAGGCGTATTGCTATTTGCCAATATGTTTTTGTTGAGCGGACACTTATCTTTATCAAACTCTTGTAAAAAAAAAAACGTACCCCACCCATAATAATTTTCTTTCCCAGCACTAGTGCATGCTAAACATAACTAATAGAGTAACCCCCCCCCCCCCAAAAAAAAAAAAAAAAATAAAAAAAAAAAAAAAATCACACCTCCCAAAGAGGAGATATGTTGGAATATGTTTCCCACCCTGGTGGTGGCTGCCCTCCGCGATTGCCCTAAAAGTTCAGAAACGCTAGCTTGATATAAATATTAGAGTCTGGTTGTCGAGGATGGAGGGATGTGGGCAGGAGATATGGGGGAGGGGGTAATGAGTTATTTCACCTATTTGCCACAGGGCTATAAATTACCCCCTCCCCTTCTCCTCTCTCCCAGCCCCCCCCCCCCCCCAGCTCAAACGTAATCAGACTGATACTGTCCTTTAGCGGAGATTTTGACGGTTCTTTTTTTTTACCGGTAATAATTTTGTAATGGTTCAATCAATTTATATTAGAGCTTGGCTGTATGGCGAAAACTAATGGAGTCCTTCTACTATAGTACTACATGGATAGCTGCACTGTTAGTTAAACTCGGAGCATATTTAAGGTGTATCTGCAATTGTTCTGTAGGACAACCTTTGACCTTTACTCAGCTTGGTGTGTGTTTAAGTCTATATCACATAATTGTATCAACAATGTTTTTTTTTAAAAAAGCATTTTTGAAGCAGAATGGACCAAAACTAAACTAAAGATGGCTGGGCATTTTTATGGCCACACATTCCCTTTTGTACGCACTGGCCACGGAAAGTAAGGGGCGTTCGCTTGAATCGCCGTATGGACCACACACAACACAATAAACACATGGGTCTACGTATAAAGCGTGTTTAAAGTCAGGGAGTTAGTTATTTACACCCAAAGACATCTAAAGAAAAATGGTGATTAATGAATTTATACTTTCTTTCTGAGTGTCCCTACTCTTTCTCCGCTCTTTCTGTGTCGGCTGCACCTCATAGCCAGACACACAACCATCCACCACACACGCACAAACAAACACACACACGCACACACACACACACAGTTCCTGGTTAATTCCATCGAAGTAGCCAAGGGACGAGGCCTGTCCAAACAACTGGCGTCTTAGACGATGCTTGAGACTGACCATAGAAACTTTTCGGTGCCGATCTTCCTTGTACTGCAGACCTGGTGTGTCATACTGACCTTACGAAGTCTGGATCAACTTGTCTGTAAAATTGGCTTGCATATTTGTCCCCCCCCCCCCCAATCCGCAATAAATCATATCCCGAGTTCATATATACGTCATCACTGAGTAACAATACATGACAATGAAAAGCAAAGAGGGTTGTTATGTAAAAATAAAATAATAATAATGAGTAAATAACTAGAAACACAAATTGAAATAAAAATCAAAGAAGAACCAGAATTTGAAATGTGAGTAGCTAAATAGGTAAAATGCCATGCTTTACGAAAAATAGATAGATCTAAATACAAAAAGAGATTAGATAAAAAGATTAAATAAACAGATAAGGAGATTGAGCACAAAACCAAAACTCATATTTTAAAACATCAAATATAATAACTTTTAGCGCATTCTTATTAAGATATTTCTATTCTCTTAAATTAAATCATGAAAATCAATGAGTGAAAACATCAGAATATCTCTCTATTTCTCTCTCTCATCTCTCTATTTCTCTCTATTTCTCTCTCTCATCTCTCTATTTCTCTCTCTCATCGCTCTATTTCTCTCTATTTCTCTCTCTCATCTCTCTATTTCTCTCTCTCATCTCTCTATTTCTCTCTATTTCTCTCTCTCATCTCTCTATTTCTCTCTCTCATCTCTCTATTTCTCTCTATTTCTCTCTCTCACCTCTCTATTTCTCGGTTCACCCTCTCCCCCCCCCCAGTGTTTAAAGGCATTAGCCACGGGGGGGGGGGGGGGGTCATTCCACTAGCCAGTGGTCAGTATCAGCTCAAATTTTTTTATGTGCCGCGAGCATTGTAGAGAGTAGTAGAAGTGTATGCTCCCAGGGGGAGTGGGGGTGTAGAAATTGGGTGCAGGGTGGGGAGCAAGTAACTTTTTGTTTGTAGCTACTATGAAGCAACGCTAAAATATTTTGTTGTTCCCCCCCCCCCAACCTCCCCTGAATCATCCACTAAACTTATTTCCCCCCAGATAAAAGTTTTTTTATATACACAGTCGCCCAGCAGCACGTCCCTTACGAACTCCACGGGAAATGTCTTCCATAGTATCGCCTCGTTCTATAAATGAAAAAAACAAACAAACACAGAAACACTGTCGGTCTCCGTCAGTTTCCGTTGGTTTCCGTTCGTCTCCGTCGGTTTCCGTTGGTTTCCGTCGGTCGCCGAACGAGGTAAACCTGTTCATTCGTTGTTTGTTTGTTTTTTCTCCTGATGAGACTTGTCACATTTTATTTTTCTTTTGGAAGAAAAAAATCCCCATCACTATTTGAGATGCTGTCCTTCTGCTTTCCCAGTCACCCGAAAAGGAGATAAAAATGTGAATGAGTTTTTTTTTTCTTTTTGGAGTTATCTACTCTTTTTTTCTTAAATTTAAATATAGTTTTTCAAGTACTTGTCTGCCCCTGAAACTATACGCTCACCACGCCCTTAACCGATTCATTTTTTTTTCTACTTATATAAATTTAGATGAAGTCGTTTCTTTATGTTTCGCGAAAATAAAATAAATGAAAAATGTACTTTGTATGAATGTGTGTGTGGGGGTGGGTGAGAGGAGTGAAGTTGGGGGCCAGGAAGAGGGGCGCGGATGATATAGATGCATATAGAAGAATAAAAAGATTTAAGAAACATAATTTTAAAAAGAAATGAAGTTTCGCAGTTGGCATCAAGCGGTTAATTGTGATTTACCATGTAAAACAGCACATGTTGTAACAAAATTAATTAATTAATCTTCTAATATATTAGTTACATTTATACAATGTGATAACTTTTTCATCCGTAATTAAAAGTAGTAGGCCTATAACGTAAAATATAGTATTCTATTATGATTATTATAACAAATATTTGGTCTTAGGCGACGTACACAAAAAAACGTCAAGCAATATGGGTCAATTTTAACCCCATCCAAAATATTTTCTTCCCTAATATTGTTTCTCTTATTATAAATTATAACTTATACATTTCTACACGTTCTTTCCATCGCGTATACTTTCTCCCAATCTCTTGCTACTCATCCAACTTAGCCTAACTCCCTGGTGTATTTTTAAAAAAACTTGCTCCCCTTTCCTCCGGCCTCCTCTAGCTCCCCCCTCCCCCCACAGCGCCCGAATGGCGCGGGTATCGTAGTGGGGGGGGGGGGGAGGGCTCAGCACTGGGGTGTGTTTGCTGGAAGATTGGAGCGCTCACCGATTCGTCCTTGTCGCCGAAATGACCTTCGCCCCAAATCTATCTCCATGTGGGGGGATGCAGACTTAATCGCAGTCGGGATAGAGGGGAGGGGAGGTGAGGGGGTATTGTGTGGGAGGTTGATGTGGATGGCTAGTAGGAGGAGGGGGGTGTAGGGAGGATGAAAGGTGCCGGGGGGTCGAAGTATTGAGATTATTTACAGTATATGTTTTAGATAGATGGATAGGTAGATGAGTTTGTGGGTTTATTATAGATTGAGAGATAAACACAAGAATAGAGAGAGAGAGAGAGGTGAGGGAGAGAGAGGTGAGGGAGAGAGAGGTGAGGGAGAGAGAAAGGAGGGAGAGAATACATTGAATTAAAGGGATGGATATAATGGTGAATATGTAGTCGAAATGAATTGATAAGTATGGAAAAAGTAAAAAAAACAGTAAAGAATCAGAATGAAGCAAAGAACGAAATAATTACTAGAGAGAAAGAGAGAGAGAGAAAAAATAAAAAAATGATGGAGTAATAGAGAGATGGATGGTTAGAGGATAGAATGAGGGAAAAAACGAATGAAATTTAGATGGAAGGTATAAAAACACAAGTATGGAAGAAATGTCTCGGAAAACATGAAGTTGAAATATCTATAAAAACTTGAAGATGAAATGTCTACAAAAAACATGAAGATGAAATCATGAAACCTTACGAACATGCCTTGTCATTTTCATCTCACCCTATGTGTCTAATGAAGTGCGTCCTACTCATATAGTCTATCAATGGTGTCGACAACCTGTGGCACGGGTGCCAGACTTGGCGCCTGCCTATTGCCCAAACTAATGCCAGGTACTCATCACTCATCACTGTGGTTAGACGGGGGGGGGGGGGGGGTAATCACTAGGATCCGAACCCGGGGACCTTCGGTTCGCCAGTCGAACGCTCAGACGCTCTGACCGATTTGCCTCCAGGTTATTTGCGTACATAGAGCTAGTAATAATTGCATCAGATTAAATATAACCTATATTTACTATATTTTCTAAGAAGGAATAATTCCACACAGAAAATATTCGTTTTCTTTAGTTGATAGGTTCCATACAGTTGATGCATATTATTCTAGTCTCTTATAAGTTTACAGACGTTCCTTCTAGATAGAAGATTATTACGTCCACTAGTATAGGCCTAATTAATTATAGATAGCCTTTTAGTTTTATATTCTTATTACATTTATAAAAGTTCATTTTTTTGAAGCCTTATGTTTTGTTAGATTTTTTAATTACTTAATCAATACATTTAATTACATAGAATAACTGTTACATTTAATTCAACCTATATTTTCTGCTGTGATATTTTTTCCCCTTCTTCGAGAAAATTTTCTACCAGCCGTTCAGAAAGTCGTAAATTTGAGTGAAGTTGTTAGGGACAGGTGGAAGCAACGGACTAGCTCTTCAGTCAGGGCGCAAGACGGCACTTGAACCGGCCCTGGTTTCTCCCCGGTGTACTTAACAGTCACTCAGAGTTTAGACCATTTCTACGTGTGTTTTTTTTTTTTTTCATACTTTTTTTTTTTCAATGGTCATGTCATCAAGTGTACAACTTGAAAAGATTCTGTTTGGAACACACAAAAAAAAAAGGAAAGAAAAGAACTAAGCGAAATGGGGAGATAGCGAACCACTTATCAAAGTAGTTGATGGCTTTCTCAACGGGTCTCAAAATTGTTGGATTAGACCCCGGTACCAACTGGGGTGGGTGCTCCGGTGGAGGGTGGGGGGGAAGGAAGCTCACGCTCAGAGGCGTCTAAAATGGTCAAGATCGGCAAGTGCCACTGCTGCACTGCTTACATGGGGCTCTATTTCATCAGGTTTAGACCTTAGGATTGTAAAGCCAGCACGATACCAGCCCGCGATGACTTTCCCCCAACAGAGCAGTGTAGACCAGGAAACAACTTCCAGACCAATGTTAATTCTGCTACTGGACTCGAACATGATACCCTCGGTAACTCAACCGGACACGCTGCCGATGACCACATTGTCCCTTAAAATAGTATACCATCTAATAAAAACACTATGCAAGAATCTTTTTGTTGAATCCGTGAATCCCCCCGATTCGCCTTCCACATTTTGAGAACCACCGAGCTTAAAAGAATGTAAAAGGAAAATTTCTGAGATGCTCTGTGAGATGAATTCGGGTAGAACTGAAGTGTGTATGTGTGTGTGTGTGTCTGTGGATGTGGGAGGGGATGGAATGCTTCCAGAAGAATCTATAAACATGAGCGTCCATATCTAAACTCTACCTCTTTGTTTCCGGTTCCTTCATTTTTTTCTCTTGTACACTAACGTCTGCTTCTCGGCTGCAGGGATATCTGACTTTAATGGCGGGAACTAGTTTATTTCCATGGAGTGGACGCGCCTGTCAACAGGAGTGAGACCAAGGAATTATAAGGGAGAGAGAGAGAGAGAGAGAGAGAGAGAGAGCAAGGAGCGGAAAGAATGTCGGTTGACCATCGGATTTATGAGTGGCAGAATGAATTCCTTTTGTTTGTCGTTACAGATATACAAATTCATGTTCTCTTTGTGGTCCATAGAACAAGTCATGTTTTCTTTGTCGTCCGTAGAACAATTCATGTTTTCTTTGTCGCCCTTGAAGAATTCTTACTAGTGTGAAATATAAAAAGCTAAATAATCTTTGAGTTTAGAAAAAAAAGCTTGTTGGTGGGTTTAACTTGACATTATTAGCATCTGTGCTTTTAATTGGACAGGGTTTAGACTTTAGACTAATATTAGGTCACTTAGATAATTCCTTAAGAGTAGAAATAAACAGTGGTCAACGGCTTTGCCATTCTGTAGGTCTCGAGGGTAGGCTATCAAGTCCAGGTTTCATTTTTTTTTTTAATGCCAGGATTTATATTTAGGGACAGGAGGTTTTTTTTCCGAGTCTCCCTGGTCCCTAGCTCTGATAGGTATATCGGCATTATTTAGAGCACGTTAATAGCAGCTGTGCTGGCCACACAACCACGTTGCATGCCACGGCAAGGAAATGAACTTTTAGTCGTTCTTCACTATTGGTGAAATTACTTTTTCTTTTCTTCACCCCGTTCAGATCAGACTAGATATAACTTCAAAGTGCTATTTACTTGGTTATAATATCTGTTTTTTAAATCGCTGGATAAAAGAAATATCATTAAAAAAAATCAAAACCTACAAGAAATTCTCACAAGATCTAGAAAAACACAATACAGCTACTCTCTTTTTAAAATTACGAACTTTAATGCCCCACCTGTCATGGTGTTACGGCCATTTAACGTAGATCCACGGATAAGCTTTAAATAGGACGCAATCATCTTCCATTTTACAAGGGCGTCTGTAAATTACAAAGATATTCCAGAAGTATTCTCTCTGTGATATTGTTAGACATGGAAGGGGAAAGGACCCTCCTTCCACTAGTCGCGTTCGAGCAAGTCAAGTCTAAACACACAATTAATTTCTCACGTCTGCAGCAGTCCCCACTTTGGGATAATTTGTTAGCCAAAAAAAAAAAAGAATTATATATTTATTTATTTTTATCTAGTGCTAATATTAGTTTACAAAGAAAGAAGTCTTCAAAGAAATAAATTTTTCTTCCTGGTTCTGATAGTCTTCTGGACACGGATATAATGTGGTAAAAAGTGTTGAGGGGGGGGGCGCTCTTAATTGTCTCCCATACAAGCACCACATGTGGTGCTACACCACAAGCTGTTTACACCACCACGTGTTATTACAACGCTAAAACAAGAATAAACAGGAGCGGACATGGTTATAAACTTATAATACCCATTGGTCTAGTTTAAGAGAAGAAAAGCAAACAGCCATATTGCCCGCTGGCGTCAAGTTTGAGTAATTTACTTGTTAATGTAACGTAAGCCCCTTCACAAACTTCACAGAGAGGGTATCACTTGCATGCATACAACAGTCTGATGGTCTTTTTTAAGTGAAGAATACAACGTCTTTAGCTAATAATAATGCACACTCCCCATACATAACACCTCCACCCTGGAGAAAAGACAGAACTTTTTTTTTTACTGATGTCATTTAACAATAAACAAGAACCTCCTCAATAATATCCCGGAATTCTTTTTAAGGGCCGGGTTGTTTGGTTGTTGATGGAATTTTCCCACCCCCCCCCTTTTTTTTTTACCCCCTTCAACTTCCATCCCTCGCCTCTACCTTCACGCCCCTTCACCGAACATAGGATCTAAGAGAACCAGACACTCGTGTAAGTTACGCACCCCCCCCCCCCCCCCCACAAGCCTCTCCCCCGGCTTGCGTTCCGATGATAACATCCTAACCACTTAAGGAACACAGAGAGAAAGTTTAAGAAAGGAAAGAGAGAGAGAGAGAGAGAGATAGAGAGAGAGTGAGATAAACAGAGAGAAAGAAATAGAGAAAGAGCGAGGAATGAAGAAAAAAGAGCGAGGGAAATATATATAGGCTATAGAGAAAGTAGGAGTGAGAGAAAAAATGAGAGAAAAAATGAGAGAAAAGAAAAGAGACAGAATTATAGAGAAAAGTAAAGATAGCGAAAGAGAGAGAAATGAGAGAAAAAGAAGAGAGAGAGGGCAAGAGAGAAAGAGAGAGAAAGAGAGAGGGAAAAATGAGACAAATGGAATAAGAGGTAAAAGAAAAGAGAGCGGGAAAAGAGAGATAGAAAGAGAGAAAGAAATGAAAGAGAGTGATATTAGAATAGAGAAAGATGAGAGAGAAAAAAAACGAGAGAGAGAAACAGGAGAGAGAGAGAGAGAGATAGAGAGAGAGAGAGAGAGAGAGGAGAGTGGACACCTATGAAGGGGAAGACCATATTATTGTTAATCGAGCCTATAAATAAAAATGTGTGGGTGATAACTATGATTAGAAAACCCAGGGCCGTGCAGTGCTGTGATGCAGTGTCGGCGCCACCAGGTGACACCTAAAAGAGGTGGTTTTAAGCAGCGCAATCTAATTACAATATTTAATTTTGGCGGTATTTCAAAGACTTGCAACATATTGAAAAAAAATTCCACCTCACTGCACTAGGATGACACCTTCTGAAATAAAACATGTTACGACAACTGACCTATATCTACAAAATCGCTAGATAAAAAAGTAAATGACGTTATGAAGATACGTCGTTAAAACGGGTGTGTCCTAATACGGGTGCGTCGTTAAAACGGGTGTGTCCTAATACGGGCGCGTCGTTAAAACGGGTGTGTCCTAATACGGGTGCGTCGTTAAAACGGGTGTGTCCTAATACGGGCGCGTCGTTAAAACGGGTGTGTCCTAATATGGTACGTCGTTAAAACGGGTGTGTCCTAATACGGGTGCGTCGTTAAAACGGGTGTGTCCTAATACGGGTGCGTCGTTAAAACGGGTGTGTCCTAATACGGGCGCGTCGTTAAAACGGGTGTGTCCAAATACGGGCGCGTCGTTAAAACGGGTGTGTCCTAATACGGGTGCGTCGTTAAAACGGGTGTGTCCTAATACGGGTGCGTCGTTAAAACGGGTGTGTCCTAATACGGGTGCGTCGTTAAAACGGGTGTGTCCTAATACGGGTGCGTCGTTAAAACGGGTGTGTCCTAATACGGGTGCGTCGTTAAAACGGGTGTGTCCTAATACGGGCGCGTCGTTAAAACGGGGGTGTGTCCTAATTCTGGTGCGTCGTTAAAACAGTTGCATGTCGTAAACAGGGTAGTCGTAAAGGAGGTCGCTAATGAAGTGACTATCGCCTTAAACGGTACAGTGTAGGCCTACATGCACGCGTCGTTAACATGTTGCGCCCTTATACTGGCAGTGTCGTTAAAGCAGGTCACTGCGTCGTTAAAACGGACACGTCGTTAAAAACGAATATAGTTTAAATTGGCTGGTCGCATCTATAAGTATAAGAGCATTTTCTATTAAGCGACGAGTGCCTGTCTCTGACAATGCCCTACTTAGAATCTACTACGCTTTGTTCACACGTGTATATAAAAGTACTTTGTTGTCTAGTTATTATGCCCCGGAGCAAGCACTATGCGGTAACCAAAATGTAAACAAACCCCACAAGACGTCACGTGCTCAGTGTAATAATAACCTTAAGAAAATCATGAGCCAACTCAATGATAGGTAACGCTACCCCTTTCACTTAACTCCCCTTAGTTTTTGTCTTCTCTATACTTGTCTGAGAGTTGCCTTCCCCTTGTCTTGGGTAAAGCTCTCCCCCCCCTCTCCCACAACTGGGATTCTTACTCGCTTATGCCACATGTGGAGGAGAGATAAGAGGGCCGCAAGCGCTTGGTGGAAGGGGTATAGGTGGGGGCGGGGGAAGGGCCCTTCATAGGTGAGTGCTGGAAAGGAAGTCGTCTGCGTAATGTAACCTTCTAAATGAGGTCAGCTCGCGATCGGAAAGGGGGAAGGGAATCTCGCGAGGAAACTCGAGGGAGACAAACACGTGTTGAGCAAGAGGGACACAACTCTTCCTGGGGGCGCTCTCGTGGGGGGGGGGGGGTAGGTTGTACTATTCCTGTGGGGGCGCTCTCGAGGGGGGGAGTAGTACTATTTACTGAGAAAGTTATAACACGCCAAATGAACTATGTGTTTGGTCTGTGCGTGTGTGGCCCCAAGATTAGGTACAAGAACGCCCTCGCGCCCCACCCCCGCCCCCACCCGAAACAAATTGGTTTTCCCCATAAGTGAGTAAATTTCCGGCACTGTCAGTGTGTTCTTTATGGCCGTTTAATCAAGTCCCTTAATACTTTATTTTTCTTCTGCGGAGGAAATTTTAATCTGACTCCGCGTCACTTCTTTACTCGAACTTCGAGCGTGGGTCGTAAGTCGTTAGTCTCGCTGTGTGTGTGTGGGTGTGTGTGTGGGGGGGGGGGGGAAGCGAGGGTTCTTACGCTTAGTTACATCTGTAATCTGTTAGCTTTTAGATAGTCAGTAAATCTCCCCGTTTCTCCCCCCCCCTCCCACTTCATAGAAAACAAACACAAGCATGGGCTTGAAAGAAATCTTTTCAAAATATAAATATGTTTTTATCTGCCGAGTTGCGGCGCGTTCGGCTGGCTTACCGAAGGTCCTGGGTTCGAATCCTGATGAAGGCTACGCTTTGTTTTTTTTTCTCCCTGGACTCGAGGGTGTCCCTGAGTCTACCCAGCTCTGATGGGTACCTGGCATTAGTTATGGTTAAATCAAAGGCGGCTGGGCATTGTTCTGGCCACACAATCACATAGTATGCCTTGGCCACAGGAACTGTTGATTGCTGCTTCATCGGTCCTAAGTATCAATGGGATACTTTATTTTCCTTAAATGTATTCTTTGGTCTAATCATTTTCTTTCTGGAAGCTGTATAATATAATTTAGTAATCTAGCTGAATGAAAAAAAAAAATTAACACGCAAGAGCTGGTTGATAAAAAAAACAACAGCTGATAAAAAAAAATGTATTTTTATGTTTGTTTTATAAATGTGTTTTATATTTAAATCTTGGGTGTATTTCCAACACAGTTACGCACTCAAACACACATTAAGTATATTGTAATGCAAAAACTAAAAAAAAAATATATTTTAAAACAGTCACAGAATCCAAATATCAAATATATTGAGTTTTCTATGTTATTGTTTTTTGTTGTTTTTTTTTTTTTTGAAACAGAAATAAAAAAAAATTCTGGTCAGGTAAAACTAAAAAGTCGTATTCATAAGTTACGAGTTTTTGTATTTTTAAAAAATACGAGTTTATTATTATTTGATGAATATGTTTCTCTTTGTATATATTTTTTTCTATGTGCATTACGAGTCTGTCAAATCATACTTATTTTTATTTTTAGTGCCGACCCATCAAAGGGTTCCGTGCCACACTTCCCCCATAACATCAACGCCGCTGCAAAACAAAACAAACCATCAACCACACGTCCAAAAGCAACAACAACTTCAAATGTTATTACATCTTCTAACGTACGCCATTTCCAACAGAACCACACAATCTCCTTGCATCTATCTACCTTACTTGCCCCCATCGACCATCTGCCACTCTCTAGGTTATTGGGGCTGACTAACCATCAAACAGTGTCATTCAGAACTCACTTCTGGTTAGACCACTATCTCCTCCCCAATCTCACCTATAAACTCAACCCCCTCCCCCACTCTATTTCCCTTGTACCTTGCTTGTACTTACCTATCACCCTCCATTCCCTCTCCCCGAACCGCCCCCCCCCCCAAACCCTCCAAGCCACTTCAAACAGACCCTTCGACTGACAAAAAGAAATATATATTTACTTCTACGTTAATACTATCAGTGCCATTAGCCTCTGGCACTCCGGATTTAACAAACATAGATAATTCAATCTTCCGATATGGCGCCGGATTGAACTTAACTAAGTTTTGAGAACTCCTCTTTTTATTTAAAATAACTCTTCCACTACTATGGCCGTTTAGAAATAATAAATATATTATTATCTAGAATAAAGCTCTACAAAATCGAATTACGGGTAATCAATAAATGACGTCACGCAACTAGGGGAGGGAATGAAAACGTTTGTGACGGTATGTGAGGAGGAGTTGTGGGGAGTGTTCAAAACATTGAGAAAGTCACGCGAAAACAAGTGCATCTTTTAATGAAATAACTACTTTAACAAGTTTTACTTTAATTAACTCTACAGTAATTGTATTATTTGTGTTTGTTGTAATACTTGTACGACAATTAAAGGCCGACCAAAAGCAATTTTTCGTTCCGGCCAAAAACGAAACCATACCGAAAGTTATAAATTGACTTTCGGTCGGAACCGAAGCAGAAACCGAAAGTTAAACTGCACCTTCGGACGAAAGATAAACAGAAATTGCCAAAACAAAAGATTTATAAAAGACTGCAACGTAATTTCACACTCCATTTTTCGACATACTTTGGGGTGGTTAAATATTCCTTTTATTATTAACTTCAATTTTCTACTTCACACAGATTAATTCGCAACTGTTTAACTAAATGACATTGTCAATAATCAGAGTAATGGATGCAGCACTTGCGTTGCAGTCTGAATTTTGAAAGTTAAGATAGATATTCGGTTGATGACCAAAAATCAATATCGGTCTCAGCCGAAACCGAAAGCGAACCGAAAGCTTACTTTTTCGCTTCGGTCGAAACCGAATCTACGTCAAAAAGGCCTCTTGCCTACTTTCGGTGCCGAAAACGACACCGAAACCGAATTTCGGGCGGCCTCTAACGACAATACACTTGAATCCAAACGTGCATTATTATTCTTTCTTTCTCTCTTTATCGTGCTTTTTTTTTATTTTCTTTCTCTTTTATCTCTTTTATCTTAAAGATAAAAAAAGAAGCAGAACCGGAACTGCTAGAAAGAAGAGTTTCAAGTTTTACCATCAACTGGTGAGACTGAACTATATACAACAAATACGCGCCAGTGACCGGGATGTAACGTATCCCAGAAGACCCGTGTTTAGACATGCGCGTCTCTATGCCGTAAGCCGAGTGGATAATGTATGTATGACACAGCGATGCAAAAGAAAGACCAAGAAAAATAAAATCAACAAAATATCAAATTGTAAAACTGTATTGAGTTAAACAATTTTTGTGATAGTTCTTATCTAAAAAAACATGTTTTCACCCATCTGTCCGTGTCGCCGCCTCTGTAAACATATACGGTTTTCGTATTTTTATCATCACAAAAATGAACGAAGCCTCCGCCTTCATCTTGTTTGAATGCCACTAGATTCATATTCCACGCGAAAGTTCTTTGTAGATAAAATTGTGTTAGGTAAAGTGCAAGGTGAGTTTGATACCTTTTTGGTCTCAGGGCATTGTGTGTGTGTATGTGTGTAGGTGTGTGTGTGTATGTGTGTGTGTGTGTGTATGTGTGTAGGCATGAAATAGAAAGTTAATTATGGACAGAGAGAGAGTGTGAGAGAGAGAGAGAGAGAGAAAGAGAGAGAGAGTGTGAAACAAAGGCTTAATATGCAGGAAGAAGTGAAAGAAAGAGAGTGTTTGAGAACGATAAGAACAAAAAAGAGAGAGAGAGAGAGATAGATGGAGAGAGAGAATACCAAAAACAAGGCTTTCTGGTGAAGAAAGGAAGAGAGATGAAGAAATAGACAGCAATCTATATTGAGAGTGAGAGAGAAATAATTAGAGAAAGAGAGAGACAATGTCTGAAAGAGTTTAAAAATATGAGGGATTTAAAAAGACAGAAAAAAAAAGAAGCTTGAGAGAGAGGGAGAGGTTGACAGATAGAAAGATTGAGAAAAAGAACGGAAGACTAGGAGTGAGAGAGAGAGAGAGAGAGAGGGAGAAAGAGACAGGGGCAGATATTGTAAAAGGAATAGATCGAATGACAGAGGAGATAGTGATCAATAAAGAGTACTAAAAATAGAGAGAGAGTAAAAAAGAGAAAAAAATGAAAATGAGAAAAAGTGTGGGAGAGTGTATAATAGAAAGAGAGGCTGAGAGATGAACCATATAAGACAGGAAAAGAACGAGAGAGAGAGAGAGAGAGAGAGAGAGAGAAAGAGCGAAATAGCTATATACACTTTATATTTGTTATACATTATCTGCTTTAGTAATTAGATTAGCAGACAAAAGTAGAATCTAGAAGTGCACTATATCTTGTTTTCTTACATTGTATTTATTAAGTACACACGATATATAGATATATATATTCGGGAATATTGTCTTTTAACACAGAAGTGTTATTCTTTGGGCAGCAGAGATTCTCAGTCTGTTGGTTTTAGTAATTCGCTGTCAATTTCTCAATGGAAAATTAAGATTAAAATCGAAAGTTGTATACAGCGGAAGTCAGAAGTCTTTCGGCAAGTTTGGGAGTAATTTAGGACAGCGTTATTGGCTGCGCACAGAAAAGCAACAACACATAAGCTCTAAAAAACTAACCCATAAAAACAAAGTTTTATTATACTCCCTTTCTTTGTAAACTAAGTTTATATTTAATTTATATTTTGATAAATTAAAATAAATATAAGTGATATCATATATTATGAATTTCCACACTAAAATTTTGCGCATCCTTTTTTTTTTCTAGCATTGGCCCGCAAAAACCATAAAAAAGATAACTCGCTTTGTTTCGGCTATATTGTGTAGTTTTCATTCTATTTATTTCGTAAAAACGAACATATCCGAAAAGTTTATTTACTTTCGTCTCTTCCGTTTGAGGCAGCCATGTTTCCATTTTCTTCGATTCGCAAAATGGTCGAAGGTATTAGTGACTATTCCAATAGGCTATGATGCTGAAAATTTGAAAGAATGTATTGTTTGTCGGGTCAAGTCTGTGGCCAAAATTTCTGCTCGATTGGACGACGGGAAGTAGTCGAAAAATCGATGCAAAGTTTTGCTAACAAACATCCAAGCAAACAAGCAAGCAGGCAGACAGAAAATACAAGTTAATAGAAAGGGAGTAAATAGAGCAAATGGCTCATCTTATTATAGTCTTTGATATAACAACAATAATAGATCATACAGAATGTAAAACACATAATTTGATGCACATAATATGGGGGAAATCCCTCTTTAATACAAAAATGAAAAACAGCAACAGGAAATCCATATGACCTTATATTCCTTATGTCACAAGCACGAGGTTTGTTAAACAGTCTAATTCTATATTTTAAACATTTCAAATTTATATTCTGTTCTTGAAATGAGATGGGGGCGAAGTTATATTTTATTCCGATAACTAAGACTTTGTAAAGTAAAAGAAAAGTACTTATAAATTATTCAGAAGACTTTTTCGGTCGTTGGGGGGGGGGGGGGGAGCTAATGGACATTGGGTGTCCGTTAGTCCTCTCTTGGGCTCGGTAGACTTGGCGGCGCCCATCTCCTCTCCAAGTCTACGGTGGATTTATAGCTGACTGCACCGAGGGTCGAACCCCTGATGCGGCGCTTGGGAGTCGAGCACGCTGTCGACTTTGCTAACCAGCCGCTAAATATTCAGAAGATATTACCTATAAAAAACAACAACTCGTATTTCCGGCACCGTTCTAGAATGAGGTTGTTACAATGTCTTTTGCCATGTGCTGAATCTTAAAGCACTAATTAACCCTTCCCGTGCCGACCTACTTCTATCTATGCTGCCTTCAGTTCCGCTATATACGCGCCCGGGACTGTAAGGGTTAAGTGATGTACGTGAAGTCTAAGGGTAGGTCTGTAGAGTCTGTACTTTGAGTATATCGAAATGTTGTGAGAACCGTCGGGCTTATGCTGCGGAAAGGGTGGGTTCCAAAAAAAAAATATCCATCAGAAAAAAACACAAAGATAACTACACTTAAAAAAAATATTTCTGTCCATACCTGCGCCATATGTCGTGGCCCACACCTGGAAACATACCCACGATGTCATCAACCACAGTAACCCACACAAAAAAGAACCCAAGGGACTCGAAATAACGGTTAGTCGAAATGGCATAAACGAAATTAAAAAATTCCAATTATCAGGTGCCCCGGAGACAAATGCCAATTAAATGCCATGCACTCTATTATGACATCCTAATACAAAAAGTTGAAACAATAAATAAAAAAAAAAAAGCGAAACGAAATAATACCGAGTATTGAAGGTGAGAAAGAGTAAGTTTTTAGTAAAACAAAAAAGGGGCAGATTACTCTCAGTCTTGGCTTCACCAAGGGGACGTAATAAGGTTAATGCGTTCGTATGTATGTTTTCTGGCGGCGCGTGTTTATAAACATAGAGGGGCCGGGCTTTGTTTGTGGAATTGCGCTTCCCCCCCTCTCCCCTTACACCAACGATACGTCTGGCTGAGGTTGTTATAATAGTATCCTGCGCTATGTTGACGAATTCTTGGCCCCAAGAATTATAATTAGGACACCCGTGACTTTAATCATTATTATTTTGTTTTTACTGGCAATTATTTCGGGACCCTCCATTAAGTGCCGGGACTCGAACTAACCGGTCAGCTATCTATCTTATCTTATATATTACAGACTCTCCTTCTATAAAGAAGATTATTCCGTCCTATGTTCATTCGAGTCTATTCCTGCATTTTTATTAGTGTTTTAGATAATGTTAAGTTACTGGTTTTCCTGGTATTTCAGGCAACCCATTCCATGCCCGGATAATAATTGAGAGGGAAGAAAGAGTATGCCTACTTGTATTCGTTTGTATCTCTTACATGATTCGAGAAATAGCCCATCCTTCAATAACGAATTAGACATCTCAATTAATTATAAAAAGGCTATATATAGGGCCTATATATTTTGTGAAGTTGTATAAAATATATTATGCAACTATATTGAAAGCTATCGTCATTAAATAAATAATGATTTATACCTTTTCTTTAATTATGAATATTGTTTGAATTGCGATACTAAAATGTTTTGTTAGATTTTATTGACTGAAATCAAAATTGTCGCATCTGCTCCACTTCCACATATCGCTATATTACAAGATGAGCGTTTGGAGTTGAGAACCTGGATAAACAATTAAGATACAGTAGCCTATAAGGAATGCTGCATCTACTTTAAATAAAAAAAATATATATAATTAAAATATTTGCCGGAACAACGAATGATCGCCGGAACAACGAATGATTGCCGGAACAACGAAATGATCGCCGGAACAACGAATGATCGCCGGAACAACGAATGATCGCCGGAACAACGAATGATCGCCGGAACAACGAAATGATCGCCGGAACAACGAAATGATCGCCGGAACAACGAATGATCGCCGGAACAACGAATGATCGCCGGAACAACGAATGATCGCCGGAACAACGAATGATCGCAGGAACAACGAATGATCGCCGGAACAACGAATGATCGCCGGAACAACGAATGATCGCCGGAACAACGAATGATCGCCGGAACAACGAATGATCGCAGGAACAACGAATGATCGCCGGAACAACGAATGATCGCCGGAACAACGAATGATCGCGGTGCCCATATCCCCCCAGTCCTGTCTCTGGGTCTACCCAGCTCTAATGTTTGGGCAAAGTAAAGGCGACAGGGCATTTAGTTGGCCACACAATCCCTTTTATGCCGTTTTAAAAATAAGATAACTCCATCCCACTCGTTCTTGGGCTCGTATCTCTAGTCTTCAGTCTTTGTCCTATCATAGCTATAGGCCTACCCAGGGGCGAAGCCACAGGAATTTCTCCCCCCACCCCTGGAATTTTTGTAAAATTTTTATTTCAAAAGTTGTTTTTTTTAATATATAGCCTACTAAATTCGCTAAAAAAAAATGTCTGGCTTCGCCCCTGGTTATACCTGCTTCTCATTCCCATCTCGTTAAAACACCAGCAGGCTATCATAATACAATATTAGATGCATACACAAAACCTCCCATAATTTTAAAGACATTACCCAATCTTTAATCAACTGAAAATTTGTTATTGCCCCCATGAGAGATCAACAAACGTGTGCCCCTTGCATCTTTCAATTAGCTCATACTAATTCCTGTTTTTTCTTGTCATATCGTGTTTTTAAGTTTTAACCCTTCCCGTACTTCTATCTATGCTGCCTTCAGTTCCGCTATATACGCGCCCGGGACGGACTGTAAGGGTTAAAAGAAGAAATTTAAACAGGCTGCTTCAGTGGGGGTACAAAGTACATTTTCTTTTCTAAATACAGGATAATGCTTTAGATATGGGCAATCTGTTTTTCTTCTTTATCATCTTCAAAGAATTGAACAGTACCAAACACAACCATATTATTATGATATCTTCCCTCATTAATTTCTTGGACAATATTTGCCATGTTTCTCCCATCTCCCGCCCCCCCCCCCCACCCCTCCTTTTCAATTCCCTTTGTCTTTGCCCCTATCTTCCCCCTCTTCCCCTCCCCTCTTCTTTACAGATCACAAATTACTCCCAGCCCCCTTTCCACCCCCCATCTCCACCACCCCAGAACGCATCACTCACAAACTCCGTGCACCCCCCCCCCCATCCCCTGTTCATGATGCACTGAAATGGACGCACCGCTTAGCCCCCTCCCCTCCATTTACTATCCAACAACGCCTTCCCTCCCCTCCCCCCTCCCTGGCACCCCGAGCTCTGAAAGCTAAACATATGATAAGGTTTGTGTAAACGTTGGCCCTAGGAGCATATGACGTGGAAGATTATTATAATCATAAACTATAAACCTCTCATGCTTTACATTTATTTAAGAAACATATTTTTTTATTTTTTTTTATCTTGGCGTAAGACAAACTTAAAAAAAAAAACAACTTTAGTCTGTTTTTTAGTGGTCTTTTGGGGTTTCATTCTGTCTAGTGGGCAAACAATTTTTGAACGGATATTTTAGTCTTTTGGGCTTCGGTCAATTTACTGCAGCAACGCTTTTTTCCGAATTCATTGTGTGTTTATCTATCTATCTATCTATTTACCTATGTAAATATCTATCTATCTATCTTTTATCTATCTATCTATCTATCTATCTATCTATCTATCTATCTATCTATCTATCTATCTTCTATCTATCTATTTATCCATCTATCTATCTATCTATCTTCTATCTATCTATCTACCTATCTATCTATCTATCTTCTATATATCTTCTATCTATCTCTCTATCTATCTATCTATCTATCTATCTATCTATCTATCTTCTATCTATCTATTTATCCATCTATCTATCTATCTATCTATCTTCTATCTATCTATCTATCTATCTATCTTCTATCTATCTATCTATCTATTTATCCATCTATATATCTATCTATCTATTTATCCATCTATCAATCTAACTTCTATCTATCTATTTATCTAACTATCTATTTATCCATCTATCTATCTATCTATCTTCTATCTTTCTATCTATCTATCTATCTATCTTCTATCTATCTATTTATCCATCTATCTATCTATCTATCTTCTATCTATCTATATTTTATCTATCTATTTATCTATCTATCTATCTATCTATCTTCTATCTATCTATCTATCTATCTATCTTCTATCTATCTATCTATCTATTTATCTATCTATCTATCTTCTATCTATCTATCTATCTATCTTCTATCTATCTATTTATCCATCTATCTATCTATCTATCTATCTATCTATTTATCCATCTATCTATCTATCTATCTATCTTCTATCTTCTATCTATCTATCTATCTATCTATCTATCTATATATCTATCTATTTATCCATCTATCAATCTATCTTCTATCTATCTATTTATCTATCTATCTATTTATCCATCTATCTATCTATCTATCTTCTATCTATCTATCTATCTATCTTCTATCTATCTATCTATCTATCTATCTATCAATCTATCTATCTATCTATCTATCTATCTATCTATCAATCTATCTATCTATCTATTTATCTATCTATCTATCTATCTATCTATCTTCTATCTATCTATCTATCTATCTATCTATTTATCTATCTATCTATCTTCTATCTATCTATCTATCTATCTATCTATCTTCTATCTATCTATCTATCTTCTATCTAACGATTTATCCATCTATCTATCTATCTATCTATCTATCTATCTTCTATCTATCTATCTATCTATCTTCTATCTTTCTATCTATCTATCTATCTATCTTCTATCTATCTATTTATCCATCTATCTATCTATCTATCTTCTATCTATCTATCTTTTATCTATCTATTTATCTATCTATCTATCTATCTATCTTCTATCTATCTATCTATCTATCTATCTATCTATCTATCTTCTATCTATCTATCTATCTATTTATCTATCTATCTATCTTCTATCTATCTATCTATCTATCTTATATCTATCTATTTATCCATCTATCTATCTATCTATCTATCTATCTTCTATCTATCTATCTATCTATCTATCTATTTATCCATCTATCTATCTATCTATCTATCTTCTATCTATCTATCTATCTATCTATTTATCCATCTATCAATCTATCTTCTATCTATCTATTTATCTATCTATCTATTTATCCATCTATCTATCTATCTATTTTCTATCTATCTATCTATCTATCTTCTATCTATCTATCTATCTATCTATCTATCTATCTTCTATCTATCTATTTATCCATCTATCTAGCTATCTATCTTCTATCTATCTATCTTCTATCTATCTATCTTCTATCTATCTATCTATCTATCTATCTATCTTCTATCTATCTATCTATCTTCTATCTATCTATCTATCTTTTTATCTATCTATCTATCTTCTATCTATCTATCTATCTATCTATCTTCTATCTATCTATCAATCTATCTATCTATCTATCTTCTATCTATCTATTTATCCATCTATCTATCTATCTATCTCTTCTATCTATCTATCTATCTATCTATCTATCTTCTATCTATCTATCTATTTATTTATCTATTTATCCATCTATCTATCTATCTTCTATCTATCTATTTATCTATCTATCTATTTATCCATCTATCTATCTATCTATCTTCTATCTATCTATCTATCTATCTATCTATCTATCTATCTATCTATCTATCTATCTTCTATCTATCTATCTATCTATCTATCTATCTTCTATCTATCTATTTATCCTTCTATCTATCTATCTTCTATCTATCTATTTATCTATCTATTTATCTATCTATCTATCTATCTATCTATCTATCTTCTATCTATCTATCTATCTATCTATCTATCTATTTATCCTTCTATCTATTTATCTTCTATCTATCTATTTATCTATCTATCTATCTATCTATCTATCTTCTATCTATCTATCTATCTATCTATCTATCTATCTTCTATCTATCTATTTATCTATCTATCTATCTATCTATCTATCTATATATATATCTTCTATCTATCTATCTATCTATCTATTTATCTATCTATCTATCTATCTATATATATATCTTCTATCTATCTATTTATCTATCTATCTATCTATCTATCTTCTATCGATCTATCTTCTATCTATCTATCTATCTATATATCTTCTATCTATCTATCTATCTATCTATCTTCTATCTATCTATTTATCCATATATCTATCTATCTATCTTCTATCTATCTATTTATCCATCTATCTATCTATCTATCTATCTTCTATCTATCTATTTATCCATCTATCTATCTATCTATCTATTTATCTATCTATCTATCTATATATATATCTATCTATCTACATATCTACATATCTACCTATCTATCTATCTATTTGTCTATATGTGTCTTCTCTCTGTATTTCTGTCTCTCATCAGTTATATAAATCAATTAGTCATCATTCCATTTATCTACTTAGCTATATGTGTATCTATCTATCTGTCTATCTATTATTCATAAAGTGCTCTCTCTCTTTCTTATCTATCTATGCACCCAAATAACTCGAATGCATTGCCCTAACTGTCTATCTATAAATTTCTGTTTGGTTTATTTTGTCTCCAGTGACGACTAGAGTTGGAGCGTGCCCCCATGACGTCAAGGCGTCCACCAACGAGTGCTTCACGGCTTACAGCCTACAGCTGCTGAACATGATGAACAGCGGACACAAGCTGTGCTGTGGAATGGATGTGGAGACACTGCGAGCATTTTGCGAGTAAGTTGCCCAGATCCTGCTCGTTATTTTTTTTTCATAACTTAACCCTTACAGTCCCGGGCGCGTATATAGCGGAACTGAAGGCAGCATAGATAGAAGAAGGTCGGTACGGGAAGGGTTAACTGATTCTTCTTTTTTCTTAGTCTTCGTTTGTTCCAATGGGTGGGGCAAGGTGGTCGAGAGGCAGCGCGTTCGACTAGCGATCCGAAGGTTTTGGGTTCGAATCCTGGTTCAGGCTAAGGATCTTTTCTCGGGGCCTTGAGGGTGCCCCTGAGTCTACTCAGCTCTGATGGGTACCTGAGACTAGTTGGGTTAATGTAATGGCGGCTGGGCATTATGCTGGCCTCGACATCCCTTCGTATGCAGTGGACACAGAAACTCATGAACGCTGCCTTACAATTTCCCGATTAATTCAGGCAACTCATTACATGCCCGGATGTCACTCAGGAAGAAAAAGTACTTATATGTATTTGTTCTCACATAAGGGATAATGAAAGTGTTTTTGTACTTATGTTCATATGAGCATGGTAACAGATTGTTATTGTGATGTATTTCTAAATTAGAGTTTAATGGCTTGTGTATTATTACTACTTTACTCTTTGCCCTTCTGTCCTCTAGTGTTTCTAGGTTTAGTGATTTAACTATCGGTGTTACTCTTGTCAGTTGTGAATATTCGCTAGTAATTAACCTTGCAGCTCGTTTCTGACTTAGTTGTATTATTTTGTGTGTGTGCGTGTGTTAAGTTTTCTCTAGATGTTGGCTCTTATAGAGGTGGTGCATATTCTAATATGGTTACTTTTTCACCTCCCTCTGCCTGGATACGCCTCTGTGATCACCTGTGTACCAACTGCACCCTCTTACTTTCCATTTAATCTGATCCTAATTATAACTTCTTATCAGCATACCGCCTATGAATTTAAAAACATCAATATAAACTACCATTGACTATAGAAAATATATCCCCCAGGGGCGGATAACTATCAGCTATAATGTCTTTTGATACACGTTTAATGTGGGCGCTTGATCGAAGAGATGCAAAGGATTCTCCCCACTCCCTTTTCCACCCTCTACGACAAGTGAATGGGTGCCTTCAGTTTCATACAGTGCAATCTTTAAAATCTTTATCACATGTAATGTGCATTCCTATCAAATCACGAAACTTGATAAAGATGAATCGTATTGATTTTTAACTTTATGTAGATACAGTTTAATGGACAATATTAAAAAGATCCAATTGTATCTTAAGCGCTGAACGAAAATATACAATAGATGAAGAATTCGTTGGACCGAATTTTTCAAAGGGTCGGTGAAGCAGCGTTCTCCAGTTTCTGTGGCCACGGCACACATACTAGGTGTTGTATAGCCAGCACTCTGCACAGACGCTTTTACTTTGCCCCAACTAATGTCAGGTACCCATCAGAGCTGGGTAGACTCAGGGACAACCCCCAGACTTTGGGATAAAATTCTAGTCTTCACCAGGATTCGAACCCAGGACCTTCGGTTCACCAGCCGCTGGACCACCGTACCCCACCATCTTGTATAAAACTTTATATAAGGAAATAGAGGACATAGAGGAGATAGAGGAGATAGAGGACATAGAGGACATAGAGGACATAGAGGACATAGAGGACATAGAGGACATAGAGGACATGGAGGCTATATATGACAAGACAGTTTTAAAGTCTACTTCACCTTTACGTCACCTATCGGTGAGTTATCCGCATAAGTAGGTTCCATTGATTTCATGTTTTAATTGATAGATCTAAACTTTAAAAGAGCCAGTAGGGGGGATTAGAATGATGTGTGTAGAACAGGGCCCTCGAGAGAAAATAAAGATGCCGGTACTAGATCTTTTCTGGGCCCCCCTCCCCGCCCCACTTTTTTAAACACTAGTCAGATCTAGATGATTTATTTGTATTACATACGTTTGAAAAATCAGGAATCATTTTACAAGGTCTGTGGACCATTTTGTGAAACTGTCATAATTGTTACCATTTACCATTATATTGTAATCATTTCAATCAAAGCCTTACAGGTCTGTTACGAAAATACTTTAATCAAGTACATAGTTTTTAGTTTAAATTATTGTAATTGTTCCTGTAATTGTTCTATTGATCTTGCAAATAATATTACAAAGATGTGTAAAATGATAAAAGTGACTCTAACTGTTGATTGATAATTTGTCCTCTAGTGACTCTAGTGTTTCTAGGTTTAGTGGTTTAACAATTGGTGTTATTATTGTCAGTTATAAATATTCACCAGTAATGTATGTTGTGCAGTCTAATGTAAGGTTAGATCTGCTGTGGCAATACAGTTGACACATAGTGTTTTTTTTTTACAAACTCTTCCCAAAATACATTTTGTTAAATGACCAAAAAAAATGTGTTTTAAATTTTCAATACATTTGTCTAAAATGATACATTCAATCTCCCTTCTTGGCTACCGCACAGGAAATCATTAAAGTGTAAAAGGATCGACTAACTAGTTTAACTGCCATACTAGTACCGGCATGCAGCGACATAAAGTATTTAGGCCTAGGCCAAGGGTCGGCAACCTTTTGCTAATAGATAAGATAAGATAAGATTTCTTTATTGATCCAAACAAATGGAAATTTGTCTTGATTACAGATGTTTTGTCCTTCAGCATATTTTAAACAAAATAAAATAATTATTTGTAATTTATATACAAGCACAGAAATATACTTATAATAATAGACAATCGCACACACAATCACACAATTTATCATGCAAGAAAAAGTTCATTAGTAGTCAGCTACTGTTGACTGAAATCTTGACGATAGGCCTATATAGAATCACTGTAAATTTGGCAACGGTATTTTCGTCAACGGTATTTTCGGCAAGGTGATTTTGGCAAAGGTATATTTGGAATAGGTAAATTCGGCAAAACTAGCAAAGCGGTAAAATTGGAACGGTAAAATTGGCAATCATATAATATCCACTGTTTTTAGTAAAAGCATTGATAGGACTACAATCTATTCCATGTATCGGCAACCTATGGAATGCGTGCCATCCTTGGTACGCCAAACGGTTTTAAATGGCACATGAAAGACCACCAAAACGGTGAAAAGAGCAGGGAAACATTAAGGCACACTTTGGCACGTAATTTAATTTAACGTCCTCTAATGATCAAAAACGAAAATTTTAAATAGGAGCAAAATGTACCCTCCCCCCCCCCCCAGCCCACCGCACCCCACCCCCAAAGGTGGCCAAAGGTTGTATGTGTGTAAGGTAGCCCAACTGACGATCACTTGTAGTTCTGTTTAGATCTTTACGCATCAATGCATTCCCTTATCTCCGAAACGTCCCTATAAACTTCCTCCGTTTATAGCACATTGGCGAGATTACGTAACTCTGACTACTTGACCTACACCATGATACTGGTAGTGTTTGCAAGAGCAGACGTAGAATGCCCCCCTTTCCTACCGCCCCCGATATATAAAGCATACAAATTAGGTAACAAAAAATAGTTAATTAGTTCGTTTGACTAAAAATTAAATTTAAGAAAAACTGAATAAAACCACCGTTTTTTTTAAAAACCATTTACGTTATTCAACTAATGCAAATAAAAAGGAACATTTAAATAGACGCCAAATGTACCCCCCCCCCCCTTGTCTATAGCAAAAGGAAACAAGGCAAAGCAATGTTACATAATGTAGATTATTTGCCATCCCCTCTTCTTTTTTAAACACCAGAATGAGACTCGCCGTGTTAACAAAAGCAAACTCTAGCCCCTCCCTCTCCCGTCTCACCACCCCGTCTCCCCACCCTCGTCTCCCCAACCCCGTCTCCCCACCGATTAAAGTGTTAGTGACCAGCTTGGTAGCACCAGGCTAAGCAGTGAAAACTAAAAGAGGTTGGGGGGGGGGGGGTACTCGTTTAAATTCTTGTTTTATCCCAGAACATTGTTGTTATTAGTAAAACAAATCAGTATTTCTATCGAAACATTGATAATGATATTGGATTTCATTTTATTATTACAATTTTGAAAAAAAATAATTCAGTTATTTACTTTTCTTATATATTTAAATTATATTACAAACGAGAGTTGTAAATAAAACATTTAAATTGTATAAAAGTACTTTCAATGTTTAAACCAATTTACTTAGGCTATAAGGCACATTTAGCTACAAATATCTTGTAAGTTATCGAGGTTTCTATGTCAAATATAGCCAACTAGTATGTATTGTTGTAGGTCTATATGTCTAAGTAATGTATACTTGTATCGTTATAACATAGAAGGTACAAGGATTAAAACTACAAAGACAAAAGTTAACCTACTGATTGACGGCAAATAGCCGACTGCAATGGAATGTGATAAAATGTTTTATGGTGGCCATGTGTTCCCCCCCCCCCCCACACACTCAACAACCCGTGTTGAGAGAATAGGCCTATAGGTCAGCAAAGTAATTCCTTAACTCTCCCTGACGTAACCGGTCAAGAAAATTCGTGTGTCTCGGCAGAGGGGAATAAGGACTGTGTTCGTTTTTTATAGATATATAAAGTAGGAGGGTTGTAATGTGTTTGCAATTTTTCCCGTACGATCTAAACAAACCTGGGCTCATTCGTAAAGGACTTAGTATGGTCGTGCCTGAAAGGAGAGTCTGGTCGGGGGCGGGAGGGGAGGGGGCACTCTACGTTTGCTCTTGTTTACACAACCAGCATCATACGGTGTAGGGGTGGCGGTCAGGTAGTCAGAGTTACGTAATATCGTGGGGGAGACAAACGTATGCTTTGATGCCTAAAGTCAATTTGGCTACCTTACACACAAAGGCGTACCTTTACATTTGCCGAGGCGTAACTTGAGGGGGGGGGGAAGAAACGCCAGGGCTGGGGAAGGGGTACATTTGGCGCCTATTTAAAATGTTTGTCTTTGATCATTAGATGACGTTCAATTAAATAACATGCCAAATTGCTCATTAATGTTATCATGCTCTTTTCACCATTTTGGTGGTCTTTCATGTGCCATTTAAAAACACTCTGTGTGCCAAGTATGGCACGCATTGCATAGGTTGCCTATCCATGGACTAGAGTGTAGTCTAACCAATACTTTTAATAAAAACAGTGGATATTATATGATTGCCAATTTTACCGTTGCCAATTTTACCGCTTTGCGTGTTTTGCCGAATTTACCTATTCCGAAATTACCTTTGCCAAAATCACCATGCCTTAAATACCGGTTCCGAATTTACCATTGCCAAATTTACCGAGCACCGCCTATATAATAGTGTGCCAAACTAGGATTTTTAAATCATTCAGCCCGAAAGTCAACCTGCTCTATTATATTTTTAATTTTTTAAAATAATAATATTTATTTAGTGCCGTAGCAAGATATAGGCCCAAAACGAGATGCATAGAGAAAATCTTTAGAGCGTTTAATAATTAACTTTAAAAAAAAACGATTTCCTGGTTATTATCCTTTTTTATTTATTTGCATTTACACCAAATACAGAATTTTATTACTTTCACATTTTGATAGTTAACTATCGCCTAAAATTATCATTTACTTATCGTGCTATACATTAATTATATTTCGATCTCAGTTTTACTGAGATATTCTCTTAAATTATTTTTACAGCTAAGATCTAGGCTGCACACTTTCGTTGAGCGGTGTAGAGACATTGTAATCATACAAACTTGGTAATTAATTTAATGTTTATAAATATAGACATTTTATTATAAATTTTTTAGTCAAATATATAATATTTATATACTTTTCAACTAACTTAAACAATTTGATAAATTTGAAAATTATAAATTGTAAGAGCCATTCTTGTTTTTATTAAAGAACATATTGGACATATTAGAGCCAAAAAAACAAATACAAAACGGGTTAATTATCTCCCTTCTTTTAAAATATAAATTAATATTACTTTTTAATTATTATTTCTTTATGCAAATCTAGAATTATTTTTTTTTAAATTCAACGTGCTGCATTTTAAATGGTCACTATCCTTCCACTTAAAAAAAAAAAGATCCACATCTAAGATGGTTGTATATGAATAAATCCAGTCAGACTTTATGTGATATGAAAACAAGAGTCCATAAATTTAAAAGTTTTGTCTTTGTTTATAAAACTCTTCTCTATCTATTTAATATATGGCATAAATTAGATAATTACAAGAAGTTAAGTGTTTTGAAATTGAATGAACGGGTAAGATTTGTCCAGTTTCAATGCAAATCCATTCCAGTGGTCGAAGTGCTGTTTGGCCACGTCCTTGTAAAAACAAGCTCAACTCACTGAAATGTGTCGCTAGCCATTCAAAAACATCGGCTTCAACAGTTAGTGCCTCCTCATTCACTTATTGAAAAAAATCAACAAGAAGCACCTTTTGGAGGTCTCTCGCGTGCCATCTAACATCGCCATGTCTGGCACGCGTGCTTTAGGTTGTCGACCCCTGGCCTAGGCTACTAAGCTAACAGGGAGAACTGTAAGCCGGTAGGGCTCAGGTCTATATTTGTAAGTGTCTCTGGAGAAAACAAAATCAAAAAGAGATCCTGAATGCTATCGAAAATAAATATGCCCTATAATACAACTAGATGCTTCTTTGCAAATTTAACAAAATGTTCAAGTACACATTCAAAGAATATCAAAATTAAAGGCCCCCCAGCGCTACGTAGGATTATGGGCCCCGGTACGGCGTACCGGCTGTACTCCCGTCTCGTGGGGCCTGGTGTAGAACCTCAGTTTAGTTTTCATGTTGGTGAACCAATTACTGCCACCCCATCGATCTGAAACATGGCACATAGATGTTAATCACTGGGCAATACATACTTTTAAAAAGATCACGAGTCAGGGTACAGATAGAGGGATCGAGAGAAATGTAGCTAGAAATATAAATAGACAACCAGACGTGGAGAGAGAGAGAGAGAGAGAGAGAGAGAGAGAGAGAGAGAGAGAGAGAGAGAGAGAGAGAGAGAGATAGTTACAAAGATAGAAGGGGGCAAAGATACAAAGAAAAGAATATAAAAAGATAGATAGAAAGAAAAAAAGAAAGAAAAAAAAAGAAAAAGAAAAGGTTATAGAAAGATAGATCGAACGAAAAGAAGAAAGCTACAAAGATAGAAAGATGAATATAAATAATAATAGAAAGAAATAGACATAGATAGCAAGAAAGACAGATAGATGTAAAGATACACAGAAACTTATTTCCATGAAAATATAATATATTATAGTCTTATCACGACCACAAACAACCAGATCGCGTGTTTGCCCAGGCTCAGCTTTGACCGCAGTGGACTCTGGCGACTTCCGGTACTGTGACCTCCTGTTTACTGAGAATTTCCGGGCGGAAAAGGACATAGATGCGTCCGCGGTGTGGTCAACGGCTGACCACTGTCCGCGGGACCGCAATGAAGCTCTTTTATTTGTTTTTAAAGTATTGGTTATAGTGCAAACATTTATCTCATCTTAACCCTTCCTGTACCGACCTACTTCTATCTATGCTGCCTTTAGTTCCGCTATATACGCGCCCGGGACTGTAAGGGTTAACATGGGCGGAACGCAGATTCAAAATAAAAGATATTTCCAACTCATTTCTGTACAGTCCATTTCTTCCCAATCTTCTTCTGCATCCTTGTTACCTATAGGGTAGGCCTACGGCTAGATTGAATGTCTTTGTTGATTTCAAAGAAAGTAGAGATATCCGTTGGACTTCAATACAAAAACAAAAAAAAACAGTAAAAAATACCATCTACTTTAAAGAGGGGTGGAGGTGTGCCAGAAAGACCGGGATATGAACCCAACACTCGTTGGAATAGCGAGGAAGGGCACGGTGGCCGAGCGAAAGCGCGTTCGGCTGGCGTACGGGAAAAACATTGGTTCGAATCCTGGTGGAGGTCGAGATTTTTTTTTTTCGAAGAAAATGATCGAATAAGACCGTAAATGTCTTCTTTTTTTTTACCTTTTATGCATGCATTATCGTTAAGACTTGTCAATGTTTAAAATATATTTTCTATTCTGCCTTTTCGATTTTATAACATTGCAATGTTCTCAATAACATGTTTCGGCTATAAAACTGTTTTGATCGTCAATCTTTCGTTCCACTATCCGGAAATTAGCTCTTCTCCCCTTTCATTTTCCTTCCTGGCCCTGCCCTTGGCTCTCTCTCTCTTTCTCTCTCTCACTCTCTCTCTCTCTTCTCTTCTTCCCACCCCGACAAATTAAACCAAAGGTTCTCAAAGCGAGCGTTACCGCCCCCCGGTGGGCGGTGAGAAGCTTTAGGGGGGGGGGGGGGCGCTGAAGTTCCAGGGGGCGATTGAGGGCGATTGGGGGTCAGTGCATGGCAAGTGCGCGGCACATAAGTTCCTGATTTATTTTAAATTTTAAACACCTAAGCTATTTGAATCGATTAGTTTTTGGATGAAATGTTTTGTAAACGCAAGTGTTGCTAAATATCTGATGTCCCCCAACAGTAGGCCTACATATTATTATACTAATAAGAAATAGGAATCGCAATGACTTTTCTAAGAAGTAAGGGTCAGTATTAGACAAGTATGGTATGCGGCCGGCTGGTCCTGTGGTTAGTTCATCGGACTGTCAAAGAACACGTAGCCGGTTCTATCCCTGCCGCCGACCGATCCCTGTACTAAAATAATCGTAAGCTAATTGTAAAGCTTGATTGTCTGGTAGCGTGGATTCATCCAGTTATAAAGAAAATGGTGATGTCTTTAGTAGAGATGGGTCGCTCACTAAAGAACTGATCAACTGATCCGGGTCTTTTAAAGGAACGGATCCGAAAGCCGATCACTGTCAAAAGACCCGGATCAGTACTGATCCGTTCCCGTTCTGCATTTCGATGTGTTGGTTTCCATAGTTCACTTAGAATCCGGATCTGACCCGGATCAGACCGATTCAGACCCGCTCAGTACTGATATGGGTCTGTACTGATTGGATCAGACCCGCTCAGTATTGATCGGCTCAGACCCGCTCAGTACTGATCGGCTCAGACCCGCTCAGTACTGATCGGCTCAGACCCGCTCATTACTGATCGGCTCAGACCCGCTCATTACTGATCGGCTCAGACCCGCTCATTACTGATCGGCTCAGACCCGCTCATTACTGATCGGCTCAGACCCGCTCATTACTGATCGGCTCAGACCCACCCAGTACTGATATGGGTCTGTACTGATTGGATCAGACCCGCTCAGTATTGATCGGCTCAGACCCGCTCAGTACTGATCGGCTCAGACCCGCTCAGTACTGATCGGCTCAGACCCGCTCAGTACTGAATGGGTCTGTACTCTGGTTCTGCATTTCGATATGCTGGTTTCGAATGCGAGTGATCGTACAATTGCTGTCAATTGTAAATAATGTTGATGATACCATTTTTGCATTATAATTAGCCAATATGATTACAGTATTTTACATTTACCCTTTTAATTTTACTTATTAGTAGATTATTAGGTGAAAAAAAAGGAATTATAGCTTAAAAACAAAAGTTTAATTATAATTAGTTTAGTAGCCTACAACTAGACAATTGAGAACAATTATTTCTTATTTATATTTTTTTATGTTTTAAGTAACAAAAAAAACGGCGTTTCAACAAGGGATCCAAGTTGTTTTTCTCTCCCCTTGACATCCAACGTATAAAATTATGGAGGGAGGCGGGGGGGGGGGGGGGGAGGGTAAATTACTAAGTGATCCGTGGAACCGTTCAACGGATCCGTATCTTTTTAGTGAGCGCTCAATTGAGCGGCGATCAGCATGGTGAACGGTTTTGCCCATCTCTAGTCTTTAGGTGCTAATGTTAATATGCTTTTTGATCTCAGTTTTACTGAGATGTACTTTAATGCATTTTGGCATGTAACTAATGAGTAACCATTATCGGTTAGCGGAGTAGTTACGTGGTTATCATACAAACTGAGTAGCTAATGTAATGTTTGAAAATATACATATAAATTCTTTAGTCACATAATATTTATATAATTTTCCAATACCTTTTACAATTTGATCATTTCTAAGTTATAAATGTAAGCCATTTCTTTTTTTATAAAAGAAAAAAATTAGAAATATTAGCTTAAATAACAGCGGGCTGATTATCTCCCTTTAATGAAATAAAATGTTTCCACATTTGAATCAATAGTGATGCCAAACAAGTTCTGTTTTGTAATATAACAATATAACAAAATTACTGACTTGTTATTATTTCTTCATATATATTTAACATTATGTTATTCATAACAAGATTTAATTATTAATTAGGGAATTATAATAATTTACGTTAAACAGTTGTAAATAACATTTCCTACATTAATTTTTTGTCAATTTAAGGAGTTTATATTTTAAACATTTATAATTACAGAAATTACATACTATAGTGCTATTAAATAAGTCTCTTTTATTTCTAAATGAATAATACAAATAAATTTGCATAAAAACTCTTTTAAATGTAATTAGTCTGTATCAATCAATGAGCGGTCAAGTGTAAGTGACCTCTTTGTATGCTTTAAACAGCTTTCATGTTTGATAAAATATGTTCATAAGTTTAAGTTGAACCAAAAGCTGAAAGTAAAACAGTGAATGCCTAGTAGTTGAGAATAGCAGATGATTTTCCTACGCAGCTCCTTTCCAGATTTTTCCCGCAAATTGGGGTGCCCATTTTTAAATGTTTTAAGCCTCTTGTTTAAGTAATTGTTTGATCTATTACTTCTTTCAATATGTTTCCTTTTCATTTTTTTTTTTAAAGATAATAAATTTTAATAAGCACACAAATCTGATCGGCCTACGAAAAATTGCAGAAATTATAATGACCCTTTAACTTTCAGAAGGGTGGGGGGAATGGGCGCTAAAACAAAGGTGGGGGCCGTGAGCGGAAAAAAAATGAAAAAGGGGGCGGTGAGCCGAAAAAGGTTGAGAACCTATGCATTAAACCATAGTTCCCCTATGCCACTAGCTTTGTGAGCTCATACAGTCGCGAATCTCTTGTCAGTATGTTTCCGCACTATGAAGGACCTGGAGGGGGAGTGTGGAGGAAGGGACTGGAGGAGGGAGAGGAACTCACGGCTGACGGGAGGAATTAAAATTGTCACAAGGTTTCACCCCCCCCCCCCCACCCTTTGGCGACTGGAGTATCTTAGCCCCCCCCCCCCCCGAAAAAAAAAGTGAAGGGGTCATAGAGTGTAGATATCAATACATTAAAAATAAACTTACGGGCCCTGGTTACGGTCTGGTGATCTTGAGGCCCTCAAGGGGCAACTATATGGGAAGGGAGGAGGTCATTGAGTACGATCGGTCCACTCAGTAAAGTCCCTACTGTTTTTTTTCAAGTCAAAAAGTGTAGGACTTCGAAATTGGGCGTATGTGTAGATTGTAGATAGTAGATCTATAAGCCTACGAAATGGAGCGATTTGCAGAGACTATATATATATACGATTTCATTGATAACCCTACATTGATCACAAAACGTGGGAGGGCCTTGCTGAGGAGCGCACCTCATGGCGGTCCAGGGCACTCAAGTCGCAGAAGCCACCCTCACAGTAAGGAGTGAAGAAAAGCGAGGGGGCAGAGGTAAAGGAGACTGCGCCATCGTCCATTGAGGATGGAAGGATACCATGTGTATATATATATATATATATATATACGATTTCACAATATACTACGTTGTTCGAATTCATTATCTTGACGATTATCTGTCTTGACAATTTCTTTTTTTTCCCTTTCTGTTAATGGAGGCGTCGTGGTCCATCGAAGTAGTGTTGGCTTATTATATCGAGTGTCTCAAAGCAAAAATAAGATGCATGAAGGAACCGTGGATTTTCCTTGCGCTCATGTTTCCATGACATCCGTTTGAGGGAAGTAATATCCAGATTGAATTTGTGCTGACCACACTCATCCGTAGTAAGCAGAGGATAAAAAAAATAGTTACCAGACCTAAAAAAAAAATGTTAAAAAAAAAAAAAGTTGCCTATTTCCTGAGTTTCCTCCTTGAAAAAAATAATACTAACGACCATCAAGATGGCCGACTTTCTGTTTCAAACTTTACAATATTCCTTTTAAAAAACAACAACAACAGATAACTCAATTTTATTGTTAGTTTTTTCTTGCAGCACATTAGATAGCTATAAGAAACTTATGAAGCTGCAGATGTGCCTTCTTTTATTGACATGGTGGATTGCTTATTCCTAACAAAAGACATTGTATCAAAGACTAGTAATGCCTCTGTAATTTGTTGCCTTCTTTTTTTGGGGTCAAGCTTTTAGGCTATAGGCCTATATTTCGGATTTAAGTTCTTAGCCCAATCATTGTCATGCTATATGTTATAAATGTTAAGTGGTTTAGTTTGTATGAGTGGTTTTTAAATAGAGGGATAGATAATAAGACAGACAGATAGGTAAACAGGCAGATAAATAAAAAGACACATACATATTATATATAAATATATATAACCTTTTTACTGGCTATTTGTCTGTCAAACTGTCTGTCTATCTGTCTGTCTGTTTTTCTATCTGTGTGTCTATCTGTCTGTTTATCTGTCTGTTGATCTGTCTTGTCTATCTGTCTGTCTATCTGTTTATCTGTCTGTCTGTTTATCTGACGATCTGTCTATCTATCTGTCTATTCATCTATCTGTCTCTCTCTAAATATGTATTTTGAGCTAGACATAGATAAATATATAGAGACGAATATACAAAAAATCTGCCTGCCTAACTATGTATCTAAATATCTGAGACAGACAGCTAGACAGTACATCAAGAAGATAGGCAAGCAGGTGGGTAGGTCGATGGGTGGTGGATGGTTGGCTGATGGTTAGATAAATAGGTAAGATTGTAGGTAGGCAGACTGACAGACAGATAGAAGTAAGCCTACACTGTTCAACCTTCAATTTACGTCATAGCTTTCATCATCCTGTGTTTGTTGTAAAAAAAAAACAAAAAACAACGCCACCCCAAAAGTCCATAAACTAAACTAAAATATTTACAGCAAACTCTAAAACGAAAATTCACACTTATCGAAAATCTCTTCCCAATTTTATCTGACCCCCCGCCCCTTTTGCCCCTCCCCTCCCACCAAGAGCCCGTTGCTTTATCTGCCCCCCAAGCCCGCTGCAGAAGCTGACATATTTAATTATACGCTAGCTGTTAGATGCCTTCAACAACAACAAAAAAAGTTCGCTTAGCTCCCTTGGGAACTATCTTTTCAATTCAGACTTGTCCGCCCCTTTTTTTCCCCCCTGGCCCCTTCCAACGAATGGAGAGAAAAAAAAATCTCTTTTTTTTTAACTTTGAAAAAAACAGAAACGCGGATTCACCCCAAACATCAAATCATTCCCGGATAACTTTTTCCCGAACGTTTTTCCCGTTAAAAGCTTTACACACGATGGAAACGTACTTATTAAAAACTTATGAAATAGTCAAAACATGTTAGATGTCGAAATGGGAAAAAATACGGAAATACTTAAAGGAAATGTCAAGTTCAGTTGTTTTATCAAAGCTGAAATACAATGTTGTTTTTCTAGGTTTATAACTATATGTTTGAGAATATAGCTTGAAAATATAACTCACATTTAAGGTTTTATAGTAAATAGGACTTTCTTATCTTATATGTTACAGATGCTTCTTTTATACAGAAGATTATCTTATTATTATTATCTTATTATATCATTGCGTCTTACGCAGTGGCGTAGCCAGGTTCTGACGCTAGGGGGAGCGAACTTTTAGGAAAAAGACCCTACTTTTAGCAATTTTTCCAGAATAATAGAAAGTACTAAAAATATTCTGTGCCTAAGGATACACATACTGTATACTAGTGCAGTATTTTTATTAATCATCCACAATTTTACTAGCAACTATTAGTGATGGGAATTTCTGCAAAATTGATTGAATTTACTGCTTATTTTCTGGATGAACATCTAGTGTCGAAAAGTATTTATAGAATCAATGCGATTGCTTCTATAGGACTAAATTCTTCGTTTTCATTAAGAAAGACGAAATAAATGGCCAATATAGACATTTTTAAAGAGATTGAAAAAAAAATAGAGTTTCAATATTTTTATTTACTGTCTCTATGATACGTTATAGGAACGCTCTATTCTTTTCTATTTTTTTCCTCTCAACTATTAAACACCAGACCCGACTGTTATATCCTTAACAAACGGAATTTCTTTTTTAAAATGTCATTTCTCTTCTTTTCTTCTTTCTTTTAAATTCTGTGGGTATCTTTTTTTTTTGCGAAGTTCATGTAACCATGTTTTGGATCACTACACGTATACGGCCGAGAAGAAGAAAGCCAGCGCGCTTGAAGTCATATTATTACTTTTCGGTGAGTACACCAGACTTAAACCCCAACCTTTTTTTTGAGAATGCGAGCGAGCGTACTCTTGTGGGACTCGGAGAACCACAAAATAAATACCTATTCCGTGCGGAGAACTAACGCTGCTGTATTTTTTCATTGCAATTGCTATGGTGCAAGTAATATACAAGGGAAATGACTCATGTAATCAATTATAATATTAAGTAAGAATTTAAAAACTCGGAATAAAACCCATAATTGTATATTAAAATAAAATAAAAAACCTAGAGTCTTAATAAATCGGAAGTAGATAGTCACATGATTGACCATGCTCATTCTTTAGTCTCCCTCTCGATCTTGTAATGAACGCACATACAAATATATATAGACTCAGAGACAATTATTGAAATGTGTTATATCGCTACTATAATATACAATTATATTCATGGATGTAAAATGTGAACTGTTAATAATTATTAAATGATATGTGCTGCAACAAGGCGTTCTTTTATTTGATTACAAGTTAAAATCTATATTGTGGTGAAGTCGTCTGTTCAATGTTTGATAGCTGGAGACCAATATTTCAGCAACTGTAGCAGAAACACTCTGAAGAGACTAATTGTATTAATTGATGTACTAAGAATAATTAAGAACATCAACAGCAATAATTATGTTCAAGATTTAACATAGCCTATAATGTTGGTTTATTATTAAAAAAAATTTCTTTCAATGTATTACAAAAAAAAAAATGCAACTTGAGCAAACCCGATATTTAAAAAGAATAAATAATTAAACAAATGCCTACTATTCTACCTGTACTTTAAAAAAAATCTAAATTTTGACTTCCGGAGTAGCCTTTCATCAAAATCTAATCGAGGGAGATAATAGTCCTAATTTGAAGTCTTAGGTAAATGATTTTAGTTAAAGTTTTGTTTTACTATATAATTAGCATTAAAAAAAAAATTTTGTCATTGGTATATCAATACTCATAATGATAAACAAATACATAAAACGAACAATCAATTTATTAATGTTTTTACATTAGAAATGTAATTTTAGAAACACCTTTCTAGCTACCAGCGTGTTTTCATAAGTACGCATTTACTGCCTTATTAACAAGTAGGCTAAAGCGGTTTCTACATGTAATTTTTGAACAGCCTCATTTTAATTTTAAGGCTTGAAAACTGTAAGAAAAATATATATAGTCTAGACCAGGGGTCGGCAACCCATTGATAACAGCGTGCCAAAGTAGAATTTCTAACTCATTCGGCGTGCCAACAGCCAAATAGTCAAGTACTGCATGTTTATTAGTTGTTTTTTTTACATACTAATAAATGTATGTGTAAAGGGGGCGGGACCAAGGTGTAATGATAATTTATTAAAATTACATAATACAATTATTTAACATTATTAATTTACAATACATTTTTATTTACAGGAGGGGAAAGCCTAAGGACTGGGGAAGAGGGGGGGGGGGGGTAGAAACAAGGGTCGTCTGTGCATCTCCGTTGATACAGGGACATTATTAGCTACCTGGACCGACCCATACTTTAACACTTCTTCTGTAAACTAAAGCTAAACTAAGTCACAATCAACATAAACAACAACAAAACTGAAACCTAACTAATTAATATCAACAAAATCTAAAGCAATACAAATACGTTTATTCACATAGCCTAATAATACTAAATTAATAAAACTGAATACTGAGTAAGTAAATCAATTCATAACCACTCTACTCTCTCAAATCTCAAATGCACTCCTCTTAACTCAATTAGTAACATATCTGCCATAAATGTCATCATATCAACCTTGACTCAACATGACTAATTCTCTTCACATCTCCTATAAATTAACGTATTGTCAGTCTCAATTTCTAAATCTACATTCATTATGATACAAATAGCAACATTTCTAAATACGAAGAACAATTTCTATAGAAGAGAACACATTTTTAACCCAAAAGAATATCCAAACCTAGGCGGGTTTTACCTGACTTAATATATAAATATATATATATTAAAAAAAAAACATTAAACATATAACGTCCTCCCAACTAATAATAATTAAATCTCCTAACGAAAATCCTGAACTAAATTATTAAACTAAGACAGTCGACTCCCGGCATAAAAAAAAACCCAGCTTCACTTTTTTTTCGGAGGTTTTAAATTTTGATGTATGTTTGGTGTCGAAATTAATGTCTTTGTACACTGGACGTACGACATACAACACTCTCACAACAGAGAGAACATACAGCGCGATCCTTTTGTTGGATGAATCCATATTCTTGAAACGGACGTTGGTCGATTTTTTGTGTCTTTTTTTTCTGCCATTTAATAGGCACTGTTTAAATTATACTCTGATGTATAGCCGGAATAATATCACGTTTTGATCTATAGTAAAAGTATTCTATTACATATATACACAGAAATGATGAAAGTACAATAACTTGAAGGAAATCCTGTGTTAATTAATAAAAGTCTCAAATAAAGAACTTTAATAAATAATGATTTCTATAAGAAAGAAAGTAAGTTATAGCAGTACAAATATGAAGTATAAAAAGAGTCATACTAATAAAGAAAAATACCTCATATTTAGGGATGAATAATCGATTTTTTTGGGTAAAGTTTTCATTGTGTTGGCACACGATTTTTTTTTTTTAAATCAGAAGTAAATACTTTAAAAATCACATCATTGGAATCGCAAAAAGAAATTCAGTCAATGGTTAGCAAATACTAATTATTTGTATTCGATATTTCTTTGGCTTGCGATATAATAATACAATCATACAATCCACACCAACCGAACGTAGAGTCGTAGGCGCATTCGTTCGAACTTTGAAGTAAGCATCCTTTGATGCAGGGTTTTCCACACTAATCTGAAATGTTTTCGAACAGACGGGCTAACGACGTAGAGTTATGGCGGTACGTTGATTTAAGTAAAAGAAAATGTTTTTTTTTTATATTAACCCTTACAGTCCCGGGCGCGTATATAGCGGAACTGAAGGCAGCATAGATAGAAGTAGGTCGGTACGGGAAGGGTTAAATTACATTCAGAGTGTAAGATCATCGAATACAGCCAGTCGCTGGGCAGCAAAACATACATAGAACGTTTGGCTGATGCAAAAAAAAAAAAAACAACAACAAAAAAATAAAAAAATAAAAAAACGAACAAAAACACACCATAGGGCATATAAAACATACATTTTTGTTCGGGGATCCTTCGCGTGCCAAGTCTGGCACGCGTGCGTAGGTTGTCGATTTACTAAGAAGGCTACACTGGAGCTATCCTATCCGTCGCATATATATATATAATTTTACTGTTGACTATATTACATTAGCTATTACAATTTGATTATAATATCGTTGTTATCATGTCATGATTCTTTATGCATTTTTTTTTTGTGAGTGGGAATTTCCGATTGAGTTTTTCTTTAGCCAATCGGTTCAAATCTTTCATGCCCAATATAAAGCATCGCGATTGGCTGTAAGTTTTCCCCATCAAACATATGTCATAGTTGATGTAGAAATAACGCGTACTTAAACTCTACTTCTGTATGTGTATGAGGGTGTGTGTGTGTTTATGTATGTGTGTATGTAGGTGTCTGTATGTGTGTATGTATGTATGAGTATGTGTGAGTATTTCAACCATTTACTATTTTGACTTTGCCAGCACCGTCCTAATGCTCATATCATAAATAGGTTAACAGTCACGAATGTGGCTAAAACAGACACAACAAGCAAAGAAGGAAATTATTTTTATTTATTCCCTTTCAGGGTTGAAATACTGTAATGATGGGTTGGTGGTGAATCAGAGGTTCACACCTGTTTCATTGGTCTCGGAATACGAAGGGATTCTGTGGTCAGCTCAATGACCATTCAACATGTTCTTTACGGAATCGCAACATGTATCAATAATACTCAAAAGTGAGTTGATTGCCATGCTCGGCTGATATGGCGACCTTGCCTGTTAAAAAAACAACAACATTGGATTGACATATTGGAAGTTTTAGGTTTACGATTTATTCCACTGAGCCTAAAAGATAGTCTTCGCCTACCAACTTTTTTTCTGAGGGGGGGTGGATGAGGGGGGAGGAGTGCCTGAAATCATTTTAGAAAAAAATTAAAGTCTAATGATTGGCTTTGTGCTGGCCACACAATTCACTTACATTCAGTAATTCATATAGAATTTATGGAGTTAAAAAACGACAGATGTCTAATTCCAGTTTTGGTAAATTAATTTGTTATGAATAGTTAAGTACCCGTAGGACCGAATTGATCATAGGGCCAGTTTAAAGTGGCCACGGCATATTAGGGGATATGTCGCCAGCGCAATGCCCAGCCCCAACTAATGTCAGGTACCCGTCAGAGCTTGGGGCACCGTACCTAATAAATAAAATTATGTAAAATGATATATTTCTCAACAATGACGTTTGACACATCCACTGTCTCCGCGCGTTTTGCGTGCAAGTCGTCAAACCGCCCAAACTGCGCATGCGTGAAACAGATCATCAATTTGCGTGCGTCGTTAGACAAAGAAACAACAATTACGCACTCGCGAAATCTTAAAATTAACGTGTTTTCTTGTTATCAATTAGCGAAATCACGAAGTCAAAGACACCACCCCTCTCCCCTCCACACACAACACACACGCACACACACACATCACACACAACACACACAACCGGGCCTGTTTTGGCGGAAGTTCCTCAATGGAAGGGAGCAGACGATACAAGAAAGAAGATAAGCACTGTTATAAATCATGAGACCAATCGAATATTCCAGAAAATCCGATAACTCCGGAGGGCGGCCCTGCCATCTCAAAATCCCTCACCACCACCACTCCCCCATTCGCGGCGCCCTTACCCTCCATCTTTGTCCAAACGCTGTTACCCGGCGTTTCCGTTTTCCATCCGGTAGTTGGAGTTGACAGACGCGTCTCAGACGGATGGAAATTCTACCGCTGATTTCTATCTTCTTAAAAAAAATAAATTAACAAAAAATAATTTGGCGTCGTCGTATGAGGTGGTCCTCCCTCCTGCCCCCCCCCCTAAATCCCTTTCAGTGGGTCACACAACTTGATCATGACTCTTTTTTTCTCCCCAACGCCCCTAGTCACGCCTAGCACTCTGTCCACCCTCAGAGTCCCGCTCGTTGGCAGTGTACACGAGATCCAGAACTCCACGTTTTCTAGCTAATTTTGTGTGTGTGTATGTGTTGTGCATGTTTCCTCTAGAAATTTGTGGAAATAAAAACGAAAGGATACTAGGGTTCTGAAAGGAATTTGGTGTAACTTTGGTTGAACTGAAGAGGTTTTCGCGTGACAAAAGTTCGTTTAACATAACATCTTCCGGGCAATAGTATTGATAATTAGTTGGGCATCTGGGATTGGTATTTTAATATTTCTATACAAATATACTTTTTATTCTATTATATTTTTTTTTGTTTTTGTTTTTTGTGGATTACCATGGAATGAATTATTGTCAATGTATCAATTATCTCTAATCTATATATTTTACTCCCTTGCTATATATATATACCCTTGCTTTGTTTTTCTCTTTACCTCTCTATCTATCTATCTATCTATCTATCTATCTATCTATCTATCTATCTATCTATCTATCTATCTATCTATCTATCTATCTATCTATCTATCTATCTATCTATCTATCTATCTATCTATCTATCTATCTATCTATCTATCTCTCTCTCTCTCTCTCTATCTATCTATCTATCTATCTATCTATCTATCTATCTATTTATCTATCTATCTATCTATCTATCTATCTATCTATCTATCTCTCTATCTCTCTCTCTCTCTCTCTCTCTCTATCTATCTATCTATCTATCTATCTATCTATCTATCTTTCTATCTCTCTATCTATCTATCTCTATATATTTATATATCTATCTATCAATCTACATCTATATATCTCTCTATCTGGATATATATAAAGTAGAATGTGTGTGTGTTCAACCAATCCTACTAGTTAATGTAAAGACACTTGACCTTATTGTCTCATATTATACTTTTGCGATATCACTTCGAACATGTGTCTTCGCTAGCTAAGTAGTTAACATATTGGACTGCCATGCGGGTGACCCGGGTTCGATTCTCCAGTTAGTCTATACCTTTTATTTACACTATTTTTTTTTATTAAATAACTTTCCTAAAAGTCTTTAGTAAACAAAATAAAATATTTTTTTTAATCATTAGATTCACAGCTTTCGGTTCATTGTAGTTTATACATTTTTATCTGTGGCTCATACAGGCCGGTTTTATGTTCATCCGGGCAACGCCGGGCAATATTATGTGTACAGAGAGAGAGAAGGTGGAGTTGGGTGGAAACAAAATGTACTAATCATATCTCCTCATGACTCATGCGGCCTGCACTCATATACAAAACGTGAAACATAAATAATTGAAAAAAAGTATTTCATGAACAAACCTCCATCAAAAGATTGGGTGGCTTTTGAAATAATACAACACATAAACATAAAGGGTGATAATGTATTTCCTTTATTCTCTGTCTTTCTCCAAATAGCTTTCTGAGCTGTATAAAACTTGTCAATTCAACTCTACAATATCTGTTGGTTCTTAACAAAGAGTTCAATAGAGAATTACAAAAAACGAAACAACTAAAAATCATTGGATTATTTCAAAACATTAAACCTAACTTTACAACCTCTGTATGACTTTTCAAGCGGAATAACTCTCTCTATATTTTTTTCTCTCCCATGCATGAACTATTTCTGGATGTTTTTAAATACGTTTTTTTTTAAATTTTTTTATTATTATTGCCATTATACGAAAGGACATGTTTTTTATTTTTGAACCAAATGACTGTTGTGGAGATAATGGTTTTTGTTCTCGAAATATTCCATTCTATTATAATATCTTTACATTTGCTGATGAAGCTGTTAATTCCTGTGTGTTTCTGTTTTTACCCATTATAAAATATCTGAGCTTTTTATTTTTTTACCCGCTGAGCATAAAAAATAAATAATATGAATCACAATAGAACACTCGAAAGAAAAGGTATGATGATGGTCATGGAGTTATTTTTATATTTCGCTCTTTCCTTCTCCTCTCTCTCTCTCTCTCTCTTCAATCTCTTTCTTTCTTTTTTTTTTCGTTGGGAGATAAAACGTCGGCGTTGTTTTTACCGACGGAATGGCTCCCTGGCGTCGTATAACGGGACATTTCATTACAGAACATTGCTGTTTGATGGGCCTGCAGGTGTGTGTGTGTGTGTCTCTGTGTGTGTGTGTGCGTTTTTTCTTGTTGTTGCTTTTTACGGCCTCGCATTTCTATTACCTGTGTGGTCGGAGTGACTGTCCGTGTATTTGCGAACGAGAGTCTATGCGACTGTATAAAGCGTGATGCAGAGGGTCCCTGAAATATAAATATATCATTCATAATCCTAGTTATTGCATCATTCTTTCATTTTTTTGTTATATATTGCGTGAAGCGTCTTTAATTAGTAAGATTAAGTCTGCTTATTGTAGATTTATCACTGATGTATAAAAAGAAATAAATCGCAACTAACATACAACATGACTAAACTACAACTAACATACACCATACTAACATACAACATACTAACATATAACATTGCTAAACCACAACTAACATACAACATACTAACATACAACATACTAACATATAACATTGCTAAACCACAACTAACATACACCATACTAACATACAACATACTAACATATAACATTGCTAAACCACAACTAACATACAACATACTAACATATAACATTGCTAAACCACAATTAACATACAACATATAACATTGCTTAACCACAACTATCATACAACATGAGTTAACCACAATTAACGTACAACATACTAACATATAACATTGCTAAACCATAATTAACATACAACATACTAACATATACCATTGCTAAACCACAACTAACATGCAACATGAGTACACCACAACTAACATACAACATACTAACATATAACATTGCTAAACCACAACTAACATACAACATACTAACATATAACATTGCTAAACCACAACTAACATGCAACATGAGTACACCACAACTAACATACAACATACTAACATATAACATTGCTAAACCACAACTAACATACAACATACTAACATATAACATTGCTAAACCACAACTAACATACAACATGAGTAAATTACAACTAACATACAACATACTAACATATAACATTGCTAAACCATAATTAACATACAACATACTAACATATACCATTGCTAAACCACAACTAACATGCAACATGAGTACACCACAACTAACATACAACATACTAACATATAACATTGCTAAACCACAACTAACATACAACATACTAACATATAACATTGCTAAACCACAACTAACATACAACATGAGTAAACCACAACTAACATACAACATACTAACATATAACATTGCTAAATCACAACTAACATACAACATGAATAAACCACAATTAACCTACACCAAGGCCAACCTCCACCTTGACTAACAAACAACATAACTAAAACAATATTATAATTAATATGCAACACGATTAACATTATCAACTATAATACATACCACATTAATTTAAACCACATGACTTACCTTGCGTTTATTTTTTTCTTTTTCTGTTCCTGTCAGCTCCTACCGCGGCGCCGTGTCCTGCATCAGCAAACTGCGGAACACCTGCCACAGGTCCAGGCACACGGACATCGACACCGCGTCCGTCAACTTTGACGATACACGTGCCGTCCTTCAAGAGCTTTGCTCCGACGACAGCCTCATAGAAAGTAAGTAGCTCAATCTCCCTTATTACAGACGCTCTTTCTTCTCAACCCATGTCCCTCTTATTTTATCTTATACATTACAGACGCTCCTTCTATAAAGTAGATTACTGCGTCCTACGCACATCAGTGGTTTAAGTCTTTTATTTCTATTGGTGTTTTAAATGATGTTCAGCTACTGGTTTTTCTGGTTTGTTCAAGCAACCCATTCCATGCCCGGATGCCACTCGGGAAGAAAGTAAAATCTGTTAAGCATTGTCCTGGCCACACAATCCACTTGTATGCCTTCGCCACATAACCCTACTTACCAATCTCGTCTGAAAATGATTTTTACCATTTCTATTACACTAGCTAAATTAATTATCCGGCAAATTATTCACGCAAATCGGTTTAAATAATATTTTTATATTAGCCCTACACATAGAATTAAAATTGTTATACTAATAAATAATAAATAGTAAAGTCTTACGACACGAATGCAATAATTTAATAATAAAATGTAGTCCTAACAAATAATATTTAGTGTTTTATTTAATGAAAATAAGAATTAAAAAATTCCTAAAATGAAAAAAAATATATATATAGCCCCCACAGTCATTTTCATGTTTAACAGACAATTACGAAAAAATGTTATAAGTTATAAGTTGGGAAGCAAACCCAGGTAAGGCTTGAGTCAGTCTAGGGCTCTAACCACACCGATAAAGAAGACGCATGTAGGAAGCGAAATCGCAAACGTAAAAATGAAACAATTAGGTCACCTTGCTTTACAACTTTACACACGCATATACTTTATATATAGACATCTAATGCAAGTTAACCCTTACAGTCCCGGGCGCGTATATAGCGGAACTGAAGGCAACATAGATAGAAGTAGGTCGGTACGGGAAGGGTTAAATTGCACTGCGTTGCCCAGGGGTAAAATAAAACAGGCCTTTATTAAGCTACAGATAAAAATGTTATAAACTACAATGAACTAAAAGTTATAAATCTAAAAAATAAAGAAAAATTATTTTTTTTTTTACTGAAGACTTTTAGGAAAGTATTTTTAAATAAATATTGTAATCGGGTAAAAAAAATAGTTATGGTATTTGGTTTTAATTGCTGTGTTGGCACGTTGGAAGAAATAAGTTGATCTTGTATTGTACTTTGGGCCCGCGGCCTCAAAAAGGTTCGCCATCAATGGATAGACCAACTGGAAAATCGAACCCGGGTGGCCCGTATAATAGTCTGATACGTTAACTACTAAGCTAGCAAAGACACATGTCCGGAGAGAAATCCCAAAAGTATAATATGAGACAATAAGGTCAACCGTCTTTAAATTAACTAATAGGATTGGTTGAACACACGCAAACAGTCTTCTTTATATATAAATTTAAATAGATAATAGTGTAGTTTTATTGGTTCAGGTAGCCCATTCCTTTCAATGATGTCAGATTCTCTAATCTTTGTTTGTTTTCTTTTAACATCTTTCAGACTATGCAATGCACCAAACTTGCCTGACCAAGGCAGGCCCCGCCTCTGACCAGTGCTTCACGGCGCACCTGGGACACCTTCTCCATAGCAACCAGAGCTTCCGGTTTCTCACAAAGATCAGCCATCACCGACGGAAAGAGCAGATCTGCGTGTAAGTCCACCGCATCATGACATCGGCAACGCCAAAATGTCATTCAACGTTCAGACATCTTGTATTGCCATTAAGAGTTTCCCCGCAACAGTGGCGTAGCTAGAAAAGGGTGAGGGGGGGTGTCCAAATTCGAAAATCCCCCCGGGCTCCTACTTGTGAGGGGCTTCCAAAGGAGTGTCCGAATTGTTTTTTTCTCATGTCATAATGTTGAATGGCAAAATGCAAGGGCCCCTAATGAGGCCAAGCCGCCCCCCCCCTCCACGGGCCCCCAAATTCCTAGCAACGGCACTGCCCCGCAATCAACTCAAACATAGTTATTAAATAGCCTAAATAATAAGCAGACCCTAGTGAAACAGAATAATCCTCGAACTACTAGCATGGGGGACAAGTCCAACCTACATTCTTAGCACACAATAAAAACATGGTTATTTTCCCTTGACTATAATTTTTTCACTAATGATATAATAATTATTATAACGTTGAATCAAGGGAAATAAATACAACTTTACTAGTTAAAATTCATTTTTTATTATTTTAGCCCTTGGATAATTTGTTGGAATATTGTTTTGTCTATAATTTGCTCTGTTATTGTTGTAAATGTAAATTTACTGAATCTGTGTATCTATCTATCTATCTATCTATCTATCTATCTATCTATCTATCTATCTATCTATCTATCTATCTATCTATCTATCTATCTATCTATCTATCTATCCATCTATCCATCTATTTAGAAATGTATCTACATTATCTTTCTCTATATTTATGTATCTATATAAGCTTATGTGTCTAACTATATGTGTATATATTTATGTATTTATATCTATCTACGTCTATCTATCTCTCTCTAAATTTATATTGATGTCTCTATGTAGATAATTGAACTCATTATCTGTCAACATTTTCTCATATTATACCTCTGTTATTTTCCAAACCAAACAGCGACATGTACCACACGATCAACTGCGTGGGCAGAAACATCAATAACACGTGTGGGCACCACTCGGCCAAACTGGCCATGACATTGGTCAAGCCAATGGTCAGCATCAGCACCGAATGCAATTATACTGTGATAGAGGCTCAACATAAGGTACAACCACACCCCCACCCTCCCTTTCTTTTTTCAATAAAAGTAGGGCGTCGTTGTTCAATTACCTACTTATGATTACACCTAAAGTAGGTCGAGTTGCTATAAATAGACACGGAAATGTTCTCACTATAATATTTGTCTTCGGTAGAGTATTCGTGTAGATTTAAATGGTTGCGCGCATGAAAATAATGCTGGTAGATCTATAAATAGATTAAGGGAAAAGTTTGGTTTCAATATTGAATGGGAACTTGCCGGAGATTTTGCGGGGAAAATATAAAAGCTTTTAAAATGCTAGACCCTTAATTTTTTTTTTTAAATATTTACATATATTTAAATTAAATAAAACAAAATAATGAACAAATAACAACTAAAGTTTATATAAAATGAAATAGATCTAATTTCTTCGCCTGCAATACACATTCATCATTTTGTTTTAGTGGGGTATTTTTGGTGGCGTGGGTCCATTGCAACAGAACACTGAAAAATAATGTAATAGATATATATTGTAGGTCTATTATCGTAGAACATTTGAATGTATTGCAAGGGGTCGTTCATAAATGATTTCACTCGATTTTAGACCACTATTCGACCCTCATTCCGCCTTTGTCAAAAGATGTCAAAACAAAAACAAAAAATTTGCAATTTTCAAAATTAACATGATTCTATTAACTGTTAATGCCATTGTGTCAATAATGGGCACAATAAACAATACATTTATTGTTGTTAATGAAGTCATAGCCGGTCCCAAGCCCGGATGAGAAAGGAGGAGGGTTGGGCGAGGGGCTAGCAACCCCTTCCCGTCAAACTACTACCGCTACAAAAACACAAACAAGGATCCTAACAGACAACTCGGTACTGGGAGAGGATGGACCTCCAGTTGGAGGCACGATGATGTCGGGCAGTGAAAGCCAGCTACTGGAAGCTGCCAGGCAGACGGCCATCATCTCGACCAGGACCACACTAACTATCGGAACATGGAACGTCCGCACCATGTTTGAAGCTGGTAAAGCAGCACAAGTGGCGGTGGAGATGAGGAATTACAAGATTAGCATCCTCGGCATCAGCGAAGCCAGATGGACCGATTCCGGACAGAAGAGGCTCACCACGGGAGAGCTACTCCTTTATTCAGGGCACGAGGATGAAAATGGACCACACACTCAGGGGGTGGCTATCATGCTCTCAAAGGCTGCCCAAGGAGCACTTATTGGTTGGGAGGCACATGGTCCAAGAGTCATCACTGCGTCTTTCAGAACAAAGAGGAAAAAGATCAACATGAATCTCGTTCAGTGCTATGCCCCTACTAACGATAGTGAAGACTGTACGAAAGATGAATTTTACGGTAGGCTGCAGAGCATCATTCAGAGGTTTCCTAGCAGAGACATAACCATGTTGATTGGAGACCTTAACGCTAAAATAGGAGATGACAATACTGGTTACGAAGAGGTTATGGGTCGAGAGGGGCTGGGAGAGATGAGTGACAATGGAGAGAGGTTTGTAGACCTGTGTGCTGCAAATAGCCTTGTCATTGGCGGTAGCATCTTCCCCCATAGAAAGATACACAAAGTCACCTGGCTCTCACCAGACCTCCACACCGGAAACCAGATAGACCATATATGCATTTCCAAGAAGTTCCGGAGGTCCCTGCAAGATGTACGTGTTAGAAGAGGAGCGGACGTGGCTTCAGACCACCACCTTCTTGTTGCACGTGTCAAGCTTAAACTTAAAAGGAATTGGGCAGTAGAATTCAACCAGCGAAAGAAGTTCAACACAATACTTCTCAGAGACCCAACCGCCAGGAATTCAAGCTGGCACTTGCAAACAAATTCCAAGTCCTGCAAGAAATAATTGATGAAGAGGAAGCAACAATAGACAAGGAGTGGAGGATAGTGGAAACAACAATAAAGACAGTTTGTCAAGAAGTATTGGGCCCACAGAAACGCAACCACAAGGAATGGATCTCAACGGTCTCCCTGAAGAAAATAGAACAGAGAAGAGAAATGAAGGCAGTACTAAACAGCAGCCGGACACGTGCAGAGAAGGCCAAGGCACAGGAACAATACACACAAGCAAACAAGAGTGTAAAGAAGAGCATCAAAGCCGACAAAAAGAATTATGCAGATGCTCTAGCTGCAGAAGCGGAGGAAGCAGCCAGAAATGGAAATATGAAAGACTTGTATACCATCACCAAGAAGTTATCTGGAAATTTTAGTAAACCTGAAAGACCGGTGAAAGATAAAGAAGGAAAGCAGATAATCGATGACGAAGGACAAAAGAGAAGATGGGTGGAATACTTTGAAGAGCTACTCAACAGGCCAGCTCCACCAGACCCACCTGATATCCAGCCGGCAGACATAGGCCTCCCGATAGACTGCAATACACCTACAAAGGAAGAAATACGCCAAGCCATCAAGAAGCTTAAAAGCGGAAAAGCACCTGGACCAGATGATATCCCCGCGGAGGCACTGAAAGCGGACGTGGAGACTACAGTAGAGCTCTTACACCCCCTCTTCCAAAAGATCTGGGAAGAGGAGCAAGTCCCAACAGAGTGGAAAGAGGGACTACTCATTAAACTCCCTAAGAAAGGAAACTTGAGCACCTGCTCTAACTATAGAGGAATTACCCTACTATCAATCCCAGGAAAGGTGTTCAACAGGATTCTGCTTGGCAGAATGCAGGCTGCTGTTGATACGAAGCTGCGAGATCAGCAAGCTGGTTTCCGCAAGGATAGATCCTGCACTGACCAAATAGCTACACTGCGCATCATCCTGGAGCAGTCGCTCGAGTGGAATTCCCCCCTATATGTCAACTTTATTGACTATGAAAAGGCTTTTGACAGCGTAGACAGGGAATCACTTTGGAAGCTGCTAAGACACTATGGGGTCCCTACAAAAATTACCTCTATAATTAAGAACTCTTATGAAGGATTGAAATGCAGAGTGATCCACAGAGGCCACCCTACAGAGGCATTCCAAGTACGGACGGGAGTGAGGCAAGGCTGTTTACTGTCGCCATTTCTGTTTCTGCTAGCGATAGACTGGGTAATGAAGACATCAACATCGGATAAGCGTAATGGCATCCAGTGGACGTTATGGTCACAACTAGACGATCTAGATTTCGCAGATGACCTGGCACTACTCGCACATACTCAGCAACAGATGCAGGAAAAGACCAACATTGTGACGGAAAACTCCACTCGCCTTGGCCTCAACATCCACAAAGGGAAGACCAAGTTCCTTAAGGTCAACGCAGAAAACACATCGCCTATCACTCTCAATGGTGAAGCGCTAGAGGAAATTGAAGAATTCACCTATCTAGGCAGCATCGTGAATAAGAAGGGTGGATCCGATGCCGATGTAAGGGCAAGAGTTGGCAAGGCCAGGACAGCCTTCCTCCAACTTAAGAATATCTGGAGCTCAAGAGAAATATCCCTGAAAACAAAGTTCAAGATCTTCAACTCAAACGTGAAGTCTGTCTTACTCTATGGTGCAGAGACTTGGAGGACCACAGCTACTAACACCAAGAAGATCCAGACTTTCATAAACTCATGTCTCAGGAGGATTATGCATATACGCTGGCCAGACATGATCAGTAATGATGAGCTCTGGAGTCGCACAGGGCAACAGGCAGCCGATCTGGAGATCATGCAAAAAAGATGGAGATGGTTGGGGCACACACTCCGAAAACCAGCATCCAACATCACCAGACAGTCCCTATCGTGGAACCCCCAAGGAAAGAGGAAGAGAGGCCGACCCCGTAACAGCTGGCGCCGAGACCTGGAGACCTGGATGCAGACGTCAAGAGAACAGGCCATTCATGGGGACAGTTGGAAAGACTCGCTCGGGACCGGGATGGCTGGAGAGCCCTTGTTGGTGGCCTATGCCCCGAGAGGGGTAGTAGGCGTAAGTAAGTAAGTAAGTAATGAAGTCAAATCTTTAGTAAAATCTTTTCAAAGTGGACATTCACATATCCTCTTAATCCCCAAGTCACGAAACGTCATTTTTCATGTATTAATAAGCGCGTTTGGCTGACTTACCGAAGGTCCTGGGTTCGAATCCTGGTGAAGGCTAGGATGTGTTTTCTCGGGTCTGGAAGGTGTCCCCGAGTCTACCCAGCTCTGATGGGTACCTCACTTTAGTTGAGGTAAAGTAAAGGCGGCTGGGCATGATACTGGCCACACAATGTATGTGTGGCCACAATGATGTGGCCACAAAAACTGGAGAACGCTGCTTCACCGATTTCTTGATCAATTTGGGCCGACGGGATACTTGAAATAAGCAAATATTTTATTAAGTAGTAATTATCTCATTCATAGAAAAGAAAAAAAAACTGAAGAAAAAAACTGAAGTTTAATTGAATTATTTGTAATTGAAGATGTTTTGTTTTTTCTTTGGTAAGCAGACAACCAAAAAACCACATCACAGCCACATCGCCATTAGCGACAAACACACCGGCAGCACGAAGGCCAAAGGTCAGAGGGACGCTGACAACGCCGCCACCGGAAGCAATAACCACAGTCATGTGCTCTCTGTCGTCATTTCCGCTGTCCTTGTTTACACCTTCTCAAAAGGCCGAGAGTTGACCTTATAGTTTTTACACTAAACATTTTATATAAATAATGGATGCAGATAATTTTTTTATTAATAAATATCTTTTTTTGTTATATAAAAAACTTTTATGCATTAATATTGTCATTAATATTTTATTGATTTATGATTAAATAATGACTATTATATTGATTTATAATTAAATAATGACTATAATATTGCAATTTTATTGAAACCATTTAGCATGTTACTTTGAAAATTAACTTCAAGTAATTAATCTCCCATAGATCCTTAATTGTGCTGCATTGCAGGATAGTGTAAATCAGATTTTTCCCAGTCATGTACTCGTTTAAAAAAAATAAAAAAATTTTAAGTAAAAAAACCCTGTTGTTTTTGTAAACTAGTAGCATTTTAATATTTATCGTGATTTTGTTGATATTTCTACCACTTTAAAACTTCATATCCATGTCTTGTTATTGACAATAAACAAGTTATCTGCTTTTTTTTTTTAAATTATTTGCAATAATTATATTTTCAAGGGCCTAAGCAAAATCTAAGCAAATGTCTGCTTCTAATTTTATTTTATGAACCTGTTTTTTTTTTATCTCCCTTTTGTCTTTGGCACAAAGCGTAGCTAAAAATAACGCGAATTATTACAGTGACAATTGAGAGGTATTAGAATATAGATTTAGTTTTCCTGCATTTGAATAAAAAAAAAATAGATTATATCCTACCCATTAAAACTGCTTAGCACGATTCTGTGAAGGTAGGCATAACCAGTAGCTGTCTAGCTATGTTATGAACTGGAGAAAACGGGCTCCAGGCGATCTGTAGCTTTTTATATTGTAAACTACACATATACATATGGTGTTCTCAAAAAGCGATATAATCACACAGAGTGAAAATAACCACACAAACTATCAATAACCACACAAAGTGACAATAACCACACAAAGTGACAATAACCACACAAAGTGACAATAACCACATAAAGTGACAATAACCACATAAAGTGACAATAACCACACAATATTACTGGTTGTAATTATTTCTTTCTAGTATATTATTATTAGATGCTCTGATATTTAATTATACTGCTATTTAATAAAATGCAATTGAACGCTTGTATAGTTGTGTTTGTGTCATACTTGAGGATGATTTAAACAATTTGAGAATGAGTGTGCCTAAAGTTGGCCTGTAACTTAGTAATTCATTCTATGATTGGTATTTGACTGTGAATTATGATTTTTAAGGAAAAAATTTTATTTTTTAAAAGGGAAATAACTCACTGACATGGAAAAATTCGTTCGCTGATTTTTACAGTAGATCGACCAATCTGTTTAGTTTTGTTTAATTTAAAAACAAAACTATAAAACTTTTTGACACTTTTATTAAAATCTACATTATGATATAGTTTATATGTTTCTAAAATAGCTATATAAAGGTACAAATTTATAATTTTATTATAAAATGCAGATGTAGTTTCGCCCATGTTTTGTTTACAGTTTCCTCCCCTGTATCTATGAAAGCCGGTTTTCTCCCTTTTACTTACGAAAACTATAAAACAATTTTATAACTATGCATCCAGACAACCAGTGCTGCACTAACTTAGATACAAACCATAAGTTTGTTTGCTTTAAAAATGAAAACTATAAGGGTCGTCCAAAACCAGAAACAAAGCAAGAAAAAGATGTATTTCCTTTATTGTAAATGCTCAAAATGTGTAGGAAACTTTTTTTCAAATAATTGAAAATAGTAATAATATAGTTTTTATCACTGCTCTTATCAGATTCTATTGCCTTCCAGTACACATTTGTTTCTATAGTACAATACTTTTACTTATGTATTTAATGTCAAATTATATATACATACATAGGTGTGTGCATATATTGGGTTTCAAGGGCTGGCATAACGGGGTGGATTCGGGGATAAGTTCCCTAATCTCATGAAATGCTCCAATGGCTTGCGTCTCTAATTGCCCCTGACAGCCAAATCCAGTATATATACATATATATATATACATATATATATATATACATATATATATATTTACATATATATATATATGTATATATATATGTATATATATATATAAAATAAAATGTATAGTAATATCTCACATCAATTATATAGAATTATAGAATGTAGAGTTAGCCTATATAGGTAAATGTGGATAGGCTGCTAAATATTTGTAATTGTTAAAAACATTACATTTGATTAAATAAGTCAATTCTTATTTTTGAAAAGGCATTAGTATTTGCATTTTGTTTTGAAAATATTTAACATTTAAATCACTTGGTTTTTCTTTTAAACAATTAGAATTTTTCTTTAATGTAATTCTGTATGTTAGCTAAAAATTGTTAACTTCCAAGTTAGCCTTTCTACTATCGTTAACTTATCAATGTGTGTTCTTTTTTTGTTTTGTGTAGATCACATAAACCAAAGAAAATGTATTCCCAATTTCGCTTTTTTTTTTTTTTTTTAAATATTTGATTCATAACTTACACACATTATTTTGTCGCTTGTGCCCTGAGCGTACAGTGCACAGTGCACAGGTTTTTGTTTTATTTTGTTTTACAAATGAAATAAACTTGGTTGATGCTCATATTATCTAGTAGGCCTACTTCAAACCATAGAGTAGTTGTCCATGCAAACTTGGTATCTTGTATTCCAAAAACTGGGGCCGCGATTTACTAGTGGTGATACTTTGATTAGAGTTATGCCAACACTGTTTTGGACTGGGGGTGGGGGTGTGTGGGGAAGGAGGAGGAGACCGGAAAAGGGGGGGGGGGCATCTTCCACTTAACTTGCATCTGACATTGTAGCTTCAGAAGGAGCAATGTCTGCCAAATGCCCACTTTCCGGTTATCTTTATAGAGACTTAGTTGGAAATCGAGCTACTTTAGTGTCAATATTACAAGCCCAAGTGGGAATGACTGACGCTAGAAAGTTAGTTATAATTATTTATATAATGACATGGCTATACTTGCTTAAACAAATTTCGAAGTACTTAAAAGTAAGGTCTGAAGCTAGAATAAATGCCCAAAAGCTAGAGAAAAGTATAAAGCTAAAGTAAAGCTAAAATATAATGCAAATGTAAAGTATTTCCCAAAGCTAATTTTCAAACGCTAAAAATAGAAGTCTATAGCTAGAATACAGTCTAGGACTAAAGAAAAGTCTAAAGCTAGAATAAAGCCCAAATCTAGACTGCAGTCTAAAATTTGAGTAAATTCTAAAGCTAAAGGTATGTCTAATTTTAACCAAGAGAGTGAAGTCTGTAGTCTCGACTAGTAATTTGAACCTCTAGCCTGTGCACAAAAAATTGCTCACCATTGTGCCACATAGGCCTGACCTATATAATTGAACGACTAGTTTTTACACTTATTTATCAATTACATTGATAAGAATGCTTTGTAATGATTACAAAAGAAATGTGTTGCAGGGGTATAGTGTTACACTATTGTTTGCTTGTATTGTTTCGTTTGAAAAAAAAAATTGTATCATTTCTATGTCTCTTTGTGTTTCCATTTTTTTATATCAGTTTTGTTTTTTTGGTGGCTGACAATACATTATTTTACAATAAACCATTCTATGTGTTTATTATTCTTTGTAGGTGTCCTTCTGTTTGCAATAGAAATCCCTGTATTTATCTATTTTTCAATCTATCCAACTATCTATTTGTCAATCTAATAATCTATCTGGTTTTCATTCTATCCATTTTTCATTCTTTCTATCTACTTTTCAATCTATCTATTTCGCAATCTAGCCTAGCTATCTATTTTCAAATAAAATATCTATCTATTTGTAAATCGACTTGTCTGTCTATCTCTCTCTCTCTCTCTCTCTCTCTTAGATAATATATATATATATGCATGAATAGGCACCTTCGACCTACATAATGCTTGTGTAAATGCATAACACTTCTATCATACCATGGGACAATTGAAGCAGCGCGCACAACTTTCCGTTGCCATGACAAACAAACACAAATCACAGCCGAACCAAATATTGTCAGGTAACCTTCAGTGCTTGGAAAAACTAGACAACAACCTCCAGATCCGGGAACCTGGAAACTTTTAATACGAAAATACCAATAAATACATAATGACTAATATACTAATAGACAAGTCTTAATGAGGCGTGAACTTTTGAACCCGAATGTTCGTGGACTTCCTGCACTATTTTTAAACTAATAAACCAGAAAAGCATGCTTTTGCTGGTGTTTGACAATTGATTTCAACCTCGACGGCTAGTTCTAGTCTTTTAGAATTATACAAAGGATACAATATTGTTATGAGGAATCCGTTTTTAAAGTCAAAAGTGAGTAAGCGATAATTAATACTCAAGTGTTAGTCACGTGAGGTTAAATGTTTATTTGTTTACAAAGTAAATTAGTCAAGAGTTGCGTTTTTCTTGGTTATTAAAAAACAAAATGCGTAAATTCATAAAAACGAATAACAAAAATTCTTTTGCATTAAGCTATAAGTTTGCTATTATAAAAAGGTGATTATTCCCTTCTGACTTTCACAATAGGCCTATATTGTTTTCTTTTGTAAACATCTTTTGGAAATGATATAAATTTTAATCCCCAACAAATTTGAGTACAACCAGTAACCCAGCACACAGACATTGTTTCGAAGAAATTGATCGAATAAGAACGGAAATGTTTTTGCACGTGACCTTTTATGCATGCATACACGTTAAGACTTGTCCATAGGGTCTTAAAAGTGTGATACTTAAATATTTGAATAAGCTACGTCTCACTTGCATACAGAAGACAATAAACATAAACAATAAACAAGATAAACATAAAGACAAAAACACTTTCCTTATCCCCTTATTTTGCAAGAACAAGTGTATATAGGCCTAAGTACTCTTTATTCATGAGTGGCATTCGGGCATGGAATGGGTTGCCCGAACAAACCAGGAGAACCAGTAACTTAACATCATTTAAAACATTAATAGAGATGCAAGCAGGCATGTTCCACATGTTCCATTGGAACAGGGGTCCCCACACAAAAGGGGCCCCACACATTACAAAAATTTTTTTTTTAGTGACATCCCCGTTCTTTCGTTGAAAACGTGAAATAAAATTCATTTATTGCCCTACAGTTTTAAGCGCTCCAGTCCAACCATGATAAGCGCAAAATACAATTTTTGATTTTACAGAATGTAACATGAATTAACGGCATTTTTCTGAGATATGTGGAAGGCACGGCGAGGCCACGAAAGGCCCCCACATAAATTGGGGAACAGGGCCCCCACATAAATTGGGGAACAGGGCCCCCACAATCCTAAATACGGCCCTGGAAGCAAGACTTATACTCGGACCACGGATGAGCGTGGGACGCAATAATCTTCTTTATTGAGGGAGCGTCTGTAATATAAGACGAGATACAGCTTTATTTCTCTTACATTCGCTACTGTCAGCTATGGGCTCCATATCTCAGAACGTTATATTATATATTGACCGATGAGATGGCGCCTATATCCCATATAATAAACACGGCTATAACAATAAAGTTATACAATTTGGTTGTTTATTGTTGAAGTGACAGCTTGTGGAATGTATTTGCTCTTTACTGCTTCGGATATTCATTCCTTTAAAAGACTTCTATATTGGACTAGTTACGGCCCTTACCAATGAATGACAATAGTCCCCCCAAAAAAAGACAATGGGTTATCTACCGTTTGAGGTACGTGCTACTGATAGAAATAATTATGGGACACTGAAGACATATTGGGAGTCGATGAAAACAAACCAAAAATAGAGCTCTATTAAAGATGTAGTAATAGATAATAGATACATAGATAATAGATACATACATAGATAATAGATACACATAGCGCTGACGCGTTGGCGTTTTTTTACGATAGAAACTTCATTTTAATGTTAGTACGGTATAAGGCGCTGTTCTTTTAAACCCCAATAGTGCTAGTTAGCAGTGTTTAGCAGTTTCTGTGGCCAAAGCATTCAGAGGGATAGTGTCACCAGCACTGTGTCATTACTATCCCTTAGATACAAATTTTTGGGGGGTTTGACGCAGAATCCTCCATGGTAAAAAAAATCCTGGTGTGTTTAATCGTATCCTATACATTACATAGACCTTATAATGTGCAGAAGATTGTGGTGCTTACAAGCACTTAACCGTTGCCTGAATATTGTCTTGTATTTTGACAAGGAATTCAAACGCTGTCAATCAATACATCTTATCTTATATATTACATACACAACAAAAAATATGAGAGAGGTGCTGGTGGTCTATAGCAGAGATCGGCAACCGAAGGCGCGTGCGACAAACTTCTTCAGCGCAGAACAAATTTCAATGGCACAAAGATCAGCTCCTAAGTTGGCAATTCAATTTTTTTCTACAAACAAAAATTGAGCGGTAAAGTAGGTTGACTTTTAGGCTTATGGCACGCTGAATGAATCTAAAAATCTATTTTGGAACACTGTTATCAAAAAGTTGCCAACCTCTGCTCTATAGTTTAAGTCTATACATTAATTCTAATATTCAGACTTTACATTCTATGCTATTCTAGAAGAGGCTTAGTCTTGGATAGAGTCGTTTCTTGTCTGGAAGCATTATAAATTTAGGGTAAAAAGAAACATTTTTTTTTTTTTTTAATAAGGAGAACTGAACGTTGAAGCTGGTACTTATCACAGAATAGGTATATAATAGAATGCGCAATCCCTATATTCACAGTCACTAAAAGGGAAGCTCGGCTTCTGCCATTGTCTTTTGTTTCAAGGCAGCGGTCACTAGAAACACTACTTTAGTAAAATGAGAAAGGCTTGATTTATTACTGATATCTAGGCCTACTCTTAGCAAGCTTAGGACTGAAGCAAGGCGACTACTATAAAGTAATATGAGGTTAGGCCTACAGCTTTGCATTGTTTATTCTTTACGAGGTCAGGAAAGCCATGTAGTTTGACATGCTTATTTGTACGATAATCTATCGTTTTCGCATCATCGTGCAGTTTATTACACAGCAGCCTTTTTACCTTTTGCCTGAAACATTAGCTTTGGGTGTTCGAAATTTTAGATTTGATGAAAAAGGCATAAATATATAGTGTAACCAGGGCCGATGCGTTTTAAAAGTATGGCGTCGGTATTACTTCCGGAAACAGAAAAAAATGCGATTGTTCTATATTTATTGTGTGGTACCTATTGTGAGTTTTGCCGAATTAACCTTTGCCGAAATTACCTTTGCCAAAATTACAGTGATAGCCTACAACGAAGACGAAAAAGAAGTAAAATGTTTATTTACAGCTGTTGAACGTAAAATAATTTTATAGATCTAGTTATAATTACATATTGAAATGAATACCATAATGCCAGATTTGTAGAAAGAAAATATATCATTAAGTAATATTTGTTAGACATATTATATTACAAAACATAAACTGTTTGGTATCTCTATATAATAAAATTTGGATAATTAAAGGGACATAATTATCCCATATTCATATCGTTAATATTCCTAAATGTTTCTTTTCTTTTTCTTTAAAAAAAAACAAGTTTACATATAATTTTAAACTTTAAAATGATCAAACTGTAAAGAAAACACGGGAAAATTATATAAATATTATATTTTAACTAACGAAGTTTTATGTAAATTTTTAAACATTACATAAATTACCCAGTTTGTATATTTACTACGTATCTCTGCCTTTTAGTCTCATTGCGTGTCCTGCAACTTTGAAAATTACTCTAAATTTAAAGAATGTGTCTCAGTCTGAGATCAACTTATTTATTTTAATGAATGAGACTATTACTATTAGTATTTAGTATGTGCTATAATTATATTTGGCAACTAGATTAAAGATTTAGACTTTAGCCATTAATGCAAAAGTTGAATAATGGATTTTTTTTTTGCTAGTTCATACAACATAAAAGTTGATAATCATACACATGATAATTATTTATTGTCAAATATAAAACGCTATTGTCGATTTTCTCTATAATGTTCCTTTCCTCTTGGCCTTGAATACGGTCGCTAAACAATTAATTGTCTTGTTAAAATAAAAATATAGTAGAGGGGATTGAGTTTCAGGTTGTTGGCACGATGAATGGTTTGGAAAACCGAGTTTGGCACAGTGTTAGCAAAAGGTTGCTGACCCCTGCCCTATATGCTGACGGGGATGTTTCATCATCATTAGCAAAAGATTTCATCGCATCTCTTTAATGTACGCACTTGGGCGTGAAAAAAATCTGGGTTTTCCCGCTAAGTCTGCCATACGTACAGGGAATAGTGTGCTCTTAATATACAAAATATATCTACACTCTATTAATGCTATATTGACATATTAAATTAGAAAAGAAAGAAATGCTTTAATATGACTTTTAATACTCGTTTTATTGAAATATTCTTTTTTGTAATTTCCAAAGTATTTTGTTAAGTGAAATTTCATTTCAAGGTTTGGGTAGGTTATTTAAGTTCGTATAACAGAATGATTGAAATAGATAAAGATAAATAAGTATTTACAAAGTCTATGTACGATTCTATAGGCTTACTCTAGGGATGGCATAATTATTAGCTTTTGATATCGCTATATTTTACTCAAAGAATGCTTCTAGGAAATAACAATCTGCTCATCCGATCAACGATATGTTTAGTAATAATCGGAAATCTCGTCCTGGTTGTTAACATACTTAAAACCAATGTTGTCCAAAATGAGCTCCGCATGTCGAAAATCGCCGTTGCCAAGAAGGTCAACGACATCCGAAGCATTATGTCCGACCACGTAAGTGGTGACATGCCCTACCTTTCAAACGCCACCCTGGATGCGGGCAACGGCGTTCTTTATCCCGGGTCGCTGTCAGAGCAGTTGGCCACCAGAATCATGCTCATCCGTCAGCGGAAGATCATCGCGCATGAGAACTACGAGCACGAAAGGCCCACGCTGGGGGCTGATACCTGCGAGGGCAGAGAGATTGATCTCATTCTCTTCGTGACGACCCCTGCGGAGGATTTCAGAGCGAGGATGGAGTACAGGATCAAGAACAACTCCTCGCTGTTGTGGACGAGGAGCATGAAGGCCGTGCAGTTCTTCTTCATCGGCGCGCCGTGGAAAGGGAACGTGTCGGAAATACAGAAGCGGATAGAGGTGGAGTCGCAGCGGTACCGGGACGTCATACAGGGCCGCTTCGTCGACTCCCCGGAACACGGCAGTTTGAAGACGCTCTCTCTGCTGGCGTGGGTGACGAAGAACTGCCACGAGGCGAAGTTCGTGGTCATGACCAGCCACGCCTGCGACATTAACATCCCGATGGTCCTATCCGAGCTGAAACTGGCAAGAAAAAAGCGACACTTGTTCATGCTGGGCCGTCTTGCTACCAAAGACGAGCTAAAGAAAATGGAGAAGAACCCATCCTCGGGAATACCGTACAGCATATACAAGCTGGAGAAGTACCCAGAGTATTTAGTCGGGGAAACAGTGGCGTACCCGATGGAAGTGGCGGCTCTCCTGTTCCAGTCCGCCCTGAGATTTCCGCTATTCCAGCTGGAAGACGTTTTCTTCACCGGGATATGCGCCAGCTTCATCAAAGTCCCGCGGCTGGACAATTCGGCACTTTACTTCAACGACTGCCACGACGTGCCCAAAGAGAAACTCTTGTGAAATGGCTGAAATAAAATGTCGGTTCATGGTTTTACAAACTAAGGGAAGCAACTGAGTAAATTAAATCTAATGAAACTAGGGGCAGCAACTGAAAAAATTAAATATAATGAAACGAAACCAACACTTATGTTTATTCATTGTAGCTTTATTTTTCAACAAACTTTTGATATCACTAATATCAGTAATCTCTATATAATTTCAAATATTTATATATATATAATATATATAGTATATATCACATACACATATTTTAAACTCATCTATAAAAAGCAGACAGGTAGTCTACACATAATAAAAAAAAGATTTTTTTTCTGAAACTTTTCGTTTTTTTGAAATTTGTATTTATATAGTCTAAGCCAGGAGTCGGCAACCTACGGAACGATATTTTCAATGGCACGCGGAAGACTCCTCAAAAAATTACTATTCAAGTATTTTCTATGAAACATATAGTGTTAAAGCTGGGTGACTTTTAAACTGTTGGCACGCTGAATGAATTAGAAATACCACTTTGGCAGACTATTATCAAAAGGTTGCCGACCCCTGGTCTAAACAAGTGGATTTTCATATCATTTCAAGGCATTCCACCATCCCACTAACCCACACAAAAATAAAAAAACACACAAATCTATAACTACAAGTAAAGAACAAATATTTATCATTGATAGTATAGAGTTAGCCAGTAGTACAAACAGCATAGCAAAACTAAACAGAGAAACACTTTGTAAATGAAATGTGTGAAACAAAAAAACAATTTAAAAACATAACAAGATAGCTTCTATATTACATATTTATCATCATTTACATTAGAATAAAGATTTAATAGATTTACTGGGTACAAGGTGTGATAAATCCTCTAAAAAAAAGAAAAACCCTTATAACATAGGACACAAAATTAAAGACCAAGTGAAGAGCTTTTTATCAAAATTGAGTTAACATTTGATTTTGATAGTAAATAGTGTATTCAGTACCTGAATGTTAATAAAAAACATTTATACAAAATATCAAAGATACATTTTAAGTAATTAGTTCAATATTTGCAATTAAATGTGTGTGTTTTTCGGAGGAATACTCCAAATCTCGTAGCCATTTGAGATGTTTTTATTTCCGGCAATATAGGAAAGTGACGTAACATAAAGGATTCCGACTAGGAAAAATGAATATTGTCACGTGTTTTGAATCTATTGCCACATGTTTTGAATCTTTTCCCGGTTCTTATTTTTAACAAAATGGTTAAATATAGATTTATAGCGTCTATTTTTATTTATTTATTTCCCTTGTGATACGTCACTGCCGTATGAGGCTATTCCAAATCTCGTTCCTTTGAGAAAAACCTCTTCACTTGGTCTTTAAAAATTAATTTGTGCACAATAATTATGAAAGAGGACCACCAAGAAAGAGTGAGTACCGGTAGTTCAATATTACAATTAGTGTTAAAACCTCAAAATCATTATATTTGAAACTCAGATCTCTTGCCTTTGATAAGCATTATAATAAAATCAAATGTTAAAAAAAAATATAAAAAAAATAAGATTTTAAACAGTCAGAAAGAAAAAAAAATGTTGGACAAAACTTGGATGATTAAACAAATCTGCAAATACAATAAATCTCTTTGACACACACAAACATGTCACAAGTAACACCATTAACTGCTTTAATGAAATATATATATATACCAGTATCGCACATACTCGACATTAAGGGTTTGACTGATTTGTGCAGACAAATAAGAAATAAAAAATCCACCGCCGACTTGGAGAGGAGATGGAAGCCACCAAGTCCACTGAATTGACTAATGGATATGTAATTACCACAACGGTATAGGGATTAAAAAAATAATCTCTGTTGGATTGATTACCTTTTTATTAAATCATCATTTTATCATTATAAGCTGCTTCAACAATATATAATATATATATATATATGACAAGGAAAGGGTTAGTTAATAACTGAACACACACACACTGTTTGGGCTGGGTGTGAAATAAAAAAAATATGCTGAACAATCAACGCACCTCCAATGGATTGTTTTGTTTTTTTAACACAGATGACTTTTAGTTGTTTTGTTTTTTACAATAGAAAACTAAAACCAATAGAGCTGAAAGTTAAATACAAAAAGTAACTAATTACAAGTGTGGAAGAAACCAAATATCTAAAAATCCCAAAATTGGTGAAACAATTGCACTGGCTAATTAATGGGATACAGTAGTGTGGTGCTGGCATAGCAGAAGTGCGTTCAGGTTATCATCCCAAAGGTATCAGGTTTGAATCTAGAATAAACCAAGATGAAATAACTGGAGAGTTTATAAGTTGTTTTCATGACTATCCATTTCTAAGATTAAGCGGGTAAACTTAAAGGAAGATGGGTGTTTTTTTCCTGGCCACACAATCCCCATGTATGGTGTGGAGTTGGAAAGGGCAAATGCTGCTGCTCCAAATTTTATCTTTGTTTTACTATTAGGCTAAAAATTTACTTTCTCATAACATATCTATATGACATTAAAAAACACATGTAAATAATTAACTGACACAGTAAGAAAGTATTCAACACACAAAACAAATACAAAATAAAACAAATAAACAATAGAAAATGCATCACTTGAGCTCTATTTATTATTGACAAATTCAATATATAAGTTTGATTAAATTTGGCAATATATAGATATCTACATGCAACAACAAATCATGGAGTATGGAAATGGAAACATAATTGATTGTAAATACAAAGTTTCGGCTACGCGGCAAAGTATTTCCCCAAGTTTAACATCTATTAAAATGAAAACAGGGGAAACATACACAATTTATCAATATAATCTAAAAAGCAGCTAACATATCTAATGAGACAGGGAAAGACAAATCAGCCAAGGTCTGAAACTGGGTCAGTGGCTGGCATTGGTCGTGGATAGATAACAATGTTTATAAACAATCAACATGTCCTTTACAGGTATAACTTGGTAGGACTGAGCATTACAATATACAGACTATAAAACAAAATAACAAGCAAAAACAAATGTTCGTTCTAACCGCATGTACTCACTCACCATACATCTGCCTTTCAAACCTTACATTGAAGTTGAAGGACAGCTAGAACACTGTCCTGGTGACTGCAATTTGTTGTTTGTGACTCATAATAATATATATTTTTTTACATCAGGTAATAGAAGAAAGAACACATCTATCGACATGCATAATTATCATATGTTATACAACAGGGTTGGTGCAACAAGCGACCCGGGGGCCACAACAAGGTCAGCCAGTGGTTCTCCCCACAGAGTTTCTGATAGCTTTTTGTTTTGATTCACTGTATTAATAATTTATACAAGATGTTTGATCAATCTACTTGCACCAAAGTCCTTATAAAGAACCAATGAATTGAAATTTTGGACACCCCTGACAACGAATATTAAGTTACATTGTGCACACAAGTAGAAATATATATTCTCGTCTACAATTGGTTTGCAATGACGCATAATTTATCCCCTAGTCATAATATTTTACACCGGACAATGTGCAGCAACAATTAGGAAGCACAAAACCAAATTCTTGTGTAAGCCTTTGCTATTTAAACACGATAAATTGTTTTAATAGTACATGACAAAATTCATTTTTCAGCTTTATAAATAATGGAAACAAAAAGTGTACATGGATTATCATAAACCCTTGCCTGTGGCTACACGCAAAAACATAGGAACATTTTTTGCATTGCATTCAAATATATATCCACAATTCATTTACATATAAATTATATTTCATGTTTGTTTTTTGTTTTTATCTCTATTTACACTTTAAAAAGTATTGGCACAGAAATATAAAAAAAAGTCTTAAATAGTGCCGCTGATGACGAAGGGCCATCCAGAGCAAAAAAAAAAAAAAACAACATCATCATCTGAGCAGGGATGAGCTTAAAAAATTGCGAGGAACAGGGAAGGCACAAGGTACAGGTCTCTGTATGTGGCTCCCCTATACCACAAGACGTATCACAATGTCAATTTTCATAAGAGAAACAAAAGAAACAAAAAAAATGAGATCCCGAAATATAAAAGGAAGCAGGAGGAAACCTTTTCTTCAATATTTGTAGCTATGTTAGGAGCATTGGGTGTACGTGAAGACTTGGTTGCCAACCTGCTGCGTGACTTGAGTACACCTTTGCTGGTGTCCTGTGGGATTAAGAAAAAACAAACAACAGAATGAAATTAAGATTAAAACTCTGACTAAGAGCTAAACATTTCATAAACATAACTGGCTAGGGTTTGGGTTCCAAAAGTATTAGCAGACATGCCTACACCCCAGAAATCAAAGTGAAGAACAGCCAAGGCCAAGGTAAGAATCTAAGTGATGAACGCAAGTGTGGAGTAGACTTTTTGGAACAAATATAAAAGCAAAATTCTACACTAAAAGGCCCAAAAAGTTTTTTTTTTTTTTTTTTTTGCAGTTGTATGATGTTAAGTTTTGATATAGGCCTACTTTCTCAGGCAGAAAATGGCAAAAGTACATCTGCCTGTCTACCTATATATACTGTAACTAGATTGGTCATTGAGAATATATTAAAATGCTTGTTTTTGGCAAAGCTGTAACTCAATCCCTAAGCCTAGGATTAAGTCTAAGTCAGAATGAATATATGAAAAAGGCAAATTTATTTCAATAGTTAAATACACTAGACACTGGCATCAGAAGTGTGTTCTAATTACATGAATATCAGTTTTACTAGCCAATTCAAATCTGTGGGGAAAATCTGAGCTTCTCTTTTGCTAAGTCAGCTTAGAAGAGAAGTTAATATTTTTTTATTTTTTTTTGGCTAGCAATTGACATAAATTTAATGATACGGCAAGATTAAAATATTGGATCAATATAGTGTGCTGTTTGATTTAGTTATAGTAAAGTAAAGTAATCATGTTGAACCAAATTGGTCATAGGGCTGTTGAAGCAGCATTCACCAGTTTCTGTGGCCACAGCATACTAGGGGATTGTGTGGCCAGCACAATCCCCAACTGCCTTTACTTTGCCCCAACTAATGTCAGGTACCTGTAAGAGTCGGGTAGACTCAGGTAACACCTTCCAGACCCCGGGAACAAACCCTAGCCTTCACCAGGATTCGAACCCAGGACATTTGATATGTGCTGCCCCTCAACCACCTTACCCCATCTGTTTATTTATAAGCATGTAATAGAGTATTTCTTTTGCTATGTACTTACGTTGATTTGAAAAATGATGCTGATGGACATGTTGCTGATGCATGTTACGATGTATATCTTGGTGCATGTTGTGCATATTGTGGTGGTGGTGGTGGAAGTGGTCACCAGTGTTCTGATCTCTGGAGTATTTGTTGTGAGCGCCAAAAAACTCATCAAAATGGTTCCCACCAAAGTGACCATCGTTGAAGTTGAACTGCTGGCCATGGTTGTGGGCACGCCCGTGGCCCCCGAAGGCGCTGCCGAACATATCCCTGTCGTCCCCATCGTTGAAGAGGCTGTCAAAGTCGAAAAAGCTTCCGGCGTTCCCGAAGGAGCCGAAGTGGTGAAACCTATTGTGGGCCTGCTGGTGCCTCTGCCGGTGGCCGTGGTGGTGGGCGTGCATGGCCTCGTCAAACTGCTTGAAAAACTGGGAGAAGTCCTCGTGCTGGAAGCCACCATTGGAGCCTGACCCTGCACTGCTTTCATCCCCAAACATATCGTATCTCTTTCTCTTTTCAGGGTCACTTAGAACTTCATAAGCTGAAATATTAAGTCATACATAATTCTTAGGACAATTCTCACAATGCATTCTTAATAATGTCATTTTTACTTCAAATATAAAAAATTAGGGAACATTATTGTTGTCTGCTGTCCATAAAATTGATGAATTACTACAAATAGAATAAAAAGATTGTAAAAAGTTGAGAGCTTTGCATATAACTTACCTTTACCAATCTTTAGAAACTTTTCCTGCGCATCTTTATCTTTGTTTTTGTCTGGGTGGTACTTCAGAGCCAACTTTCTAAATGCCTTCTTTATGGCTTTATCCGAGGCACCTTTGGAGACGCCCAAAATCTGATAGTAGTCTTCGGCACCTGCCACATCCACAAAAAGGATCACAGAGGCCCAGGCAGTGAACAGGTACAAGCATTTGGAAATGTTCATGATGCAAACTGGCAGAGAAGAAATAATGCAACTTCAGGTCAGTATATGCACAAGACAACCAAATCATTGAATATAAAAAAATAATAATAATGTAAAGGAAACACTACTGCATGTCACCAAGTTGTAATTAATCTATCACTGCAGTTGTTATTTTAAATCTGTGAACTTTGAAACTTACTTTTTAATTTTTTTTATTGAATACTGAATAGTTTGAGGGGGGCACGAGTGGCCGAGTGTTCGACTGGCATACCAAGGGTCCTGGGTTTGAATCCAGGTGAAGTGATTTTTCCCCGGGTCTGGAAGGTGTCCCTGAGTCTACCCAGCTATGGTGGGTACCTGACCTTAGTTGGGACAAAAAATAGTAAATGCAGCTGTGCATTGTGCTGGCCACACAATCACCAAGTGACCTCAGAAACTGGTGAACGCCGCTTCACCGGCCCTATGGATCAATTTGGTCCGACAGGATACTTCACTTACTGCATAATTTGTTTAAAACAAGTAGGGCCCCTTTTTTTTTCCTTACATGTTTAGTGTAGCTCAATTTGTCTTTTGTTTTTTTTGCCCTGGGATTTCAGGGTCAAGATTTAAAACTGTTTCACACTGGCGTTATTGCTATGGAAACCTACCAGATCCACTAAGATTTGTGAAGCAACATATGGAATTTTAATTTGCCTACCATAAAACTGTCTAGGAGGAGGTATGAAAATGTTCCTTGTTTTGAATTTTAGCTCACATTTCTATATATTTATATATGTAGATATATATATATATATAATAATAAAATAATAAAGATAATAATAATATCAGTGATTTCTTTTTTACTCTTATTTTACTAATACTACTAATAGTCAATACTTCGTGTCATTAAAAATTAGTAGGCCAAATTTGATGGGCAGATAAACCTACACTTTAAACTTGTGGAGGTAAATTACCTTGTTACCTGGTAATGTAAAAATTGGTCTAAAAATTAATGTAAAAAAACTTACATTTTCATTTAGATACATAATTTAGATGTCATCATGTTAGCATGTTAGGCATTGGTCATTGGCGCTTAGGGTTTGATTGATTTAGTTTATTCATAAAACAAAGAGGTAATGGGGCAAATCATCTGTCATCTATTTACTGGTGACACACATAGACACTAACACAGCCGACATAAATCAACAACGCAGTACAGTAGTAGTCGTTCAGTAGGGCCTATACAGTATAATATACAGTACTGAGTAGTCATGGTAAAGTTTAGGCTTTAGTAAGCCAGGTCAGTTTATACCGAACTTTAGTACAAATTAATAATTACCTTCGCCTTCGTAGTAGCACTTGAAACCGCCTTGATGTTCAAATATATTTAACTATTAATCAAAACGCATTGACTGCTTCTGTCGACAGTAATTAAGTAATGATTCAGCTCAGGTGTGATTTTGAATGTTTTATAAATATGCTCACATAAGATACGTCATGCAAAAAATTAGTACACGACAACGTTAACTATTGGTCAAATAAGTCATGTGACTTGGATAATTCAGGAATCAATGATTTTTCTGTTTCCATTTCTAGAGATTGTAAACAAATATGGCTGACCCTGTTGATGATTTGCTACCATTGATAGGGGTAAATCAAAATCCAGATGGAAATGACAATAACGATGATTCTGACAGTAGTGATGAAATTGCCTTAGGTACACATGATAAAAGCGATCCTTTATGATAATTTTAACTTTGGTGCATTTGGCTTAGTCAAAGTAGACAATAAGAGACTAACTTTGACTTCTGGAACTTCGGCGGACTTCGTCGTCTTCGCCCTTCGCTGCAGACTAACTTTGACTTCGACTAAGCCTTAACAAAGAGTAAGAGTCTAAGAAGTCTAAGACCTATCAACACTGCCTAACAGTAGTAACAGAACACTTAACAGTAACAATATTTAACATTAGCACTAGTATTAGTAACACTATAACTATATCTACAGTACTACAGTTAGTACAGTAACAGCAAAGCCGCCAAAGGCCAAAACTTAGGCCCTACTATTCAATTCTGAATAATACTGCTCATGTGACCATGTCCCATGTCATAAATTATGATAAATGCACCTGACCTAGCTGACCTATCCCTCCTAGAGCCTAGCCCTAGTCCCAGAGCCTCTAGACGCTAGATTTATTGAAATTCGATTAGATTGAGATTAGATTTAGAAAGAAACTGGTCAAACTGGTAAAAGTAAAGTCAGTAAAGTGTTTTTTTTAGATTTGAGGTTACAATTTAACTTTAAATATAATGTCATAATTATTTAGGCTTAAGCATTTGTCATTAATTATCATTATGATATTATTAGGATTTTTGCATTAATGAACCTAAAGTTGCAAGGTAGCTTATTATGGCAGGTTTCACAATAGCCTAAGTATAAGGATTTCAGGATTTCCCATTTTTTAAGTTTTTTTTTTAAAAAATAATGTTACGCTATAGTATAGTATTATATGTCATTTTAAAGCCTAAAAGCCCAGAAATCCAAATATGACACTTATAAAGTCAGCTGATATTTCAATATTTTATAATTAATCATTTAAAAATCAGGAAATTCCCTCTATCAAAAAGTTCCTGGGGCTACAAAATGAGTTAGACTAAACATCATCAAACTAGCATTAAAACACACAATATTGTTGAAATTGATACTTTTATGACAAATAAACTCACAAAACGTAAATATATCAGTGTTTGTGTTGTGTTTTATTATTATTTTTACAATAAAACGTGATTTCGCACTCGGGCATCATAAAGTCTAGAACTACCGAAGTCGCCGCCATTTTGAAAAACTTGGCTTTATTGGACGTAAACAAAGCGTGTGTGTTAAAAGCGAAAAAAAGGATTTTTAACGTTTAAACCACAATAGTTTGCGTAAATTTAGTTTAAAACTATAAATAATAGTATTTTGTTGCCGTAGATAGTAAACAAATAGTCGGAAATCGGAAAATAAATGTGTAAATAGTGTTTTAGAAAATACTTTTTCGACATCGATCGAACGTTCCAAAAAGCGAACGTTTTGCACCGAATGGAGTTAAAAAATAAAATAAATAAAAATCCTCTTTTTGCGAACTCAAAAAGTGCATCAAATGTAATTTTTAAGCTATCCGATCGGATTTACATTCTATAATTCGCACGTGTGCATTTAAATTGACCGTAATCTCGAATCTTGTTTTGACAGCGAACGTTATCTTTGCTAGTCCGAAGCCTTTTTTGTACCAATCGATTTTCATTTATTTACTAATAAAATGAATTCTTCGGCTAAATATTTAAAACAAACTTTGTTTTTATGAAAAGAATTAAATTTCGGGTTAAAATTAAAAGAGTTTTACGAAATTACATAGATAAATCTTATTTTAGATCTAGTTTTAGACTTAGTCTCGGCGGCGGAAAAAATCCACCGATAGGCCGTAAAAATTAGGGCTTTTTAAAACACGTTTTTTTCAAAAGATAAACATTTTTTTGTGCTTCTAATGGTGGCCTAGGGAAAATTAACATGTTTATGAATGTTAAACATTAAAAAAACATAATATTTTGGCTTTATTTATTCCTGGTAAGTGATATTCAAATGTATACAAAAAATCGGGAAATGGGATCGGTGAATTATGTAACGTTTGAGGGTGTTTCAATTAATATAAACAACACAAAAATATAATTAAAACATACAATACTGATGCAGCTGATACTTTATGGACATATAAACACATACAAGTAAAAAAAACAGCATTTTGTATCAACAATTTTTATTTTTTAAATAAACAATAAATCTCCATCATTTGGTGGCCATTTTGTGAAACCTGCCTTATGATTAAATCATCTTAGGCCGTAGTCTTAGTAAAGGCTCTCTATTGATTAGTAAGGCCTACTAGAATATTTGAATAAAATATAGGCCTAACCTAGGCATTTTTAATTCATCTTCTGTGTGGGACCCATCCACTAGGCCAAAGAAAATATGAATAACTAGAATAAAAACAAAAGATTCAAAAGAGCTTCACTAGGCTCATCACAAGTGACGGCCACACTGGAAGAACATCTTAAGTCCATTTGGTAGACCTACATACATATGGCCATTAGCTATCACCAGTAAAAGTATTGAAGCTTTTTAAGTGTTGTAAGTACTGAGATATTTAGTTTTTAAACAGCATTGACTCTGAGAAAACGCTGCAGGTCCATTTTTAAGGTTGTTTATTTTAAAAAAATTGACATGAATTTAAAAAATATTGTGACGTGACAGAATAAAATCAAACGGCTTGGAGTAACTAAAGGATTGATTACAATAGTAATGGCAGATGACCAAGTTGTAAGCTAGACGTGTGAAAGAAAAAAAAAGATATCACTAAAAAAGTTAAAGAATAAAAAAGGATGATTAAGTCTTGCCAAGCACAGTGTCTTGATGACCAGGCCTTTAGTTTGGTATTACCGGGCAAAAGTGCAGGTATATGAGGTAATGCTGCCTCATTAAAGTTCCTACTGTCAACAGGGGGCGGGGAGAACGGAAGTGTAGTGCATGAGCCTGCAGAATATCAAACATGGCTCCCCCTTCTTGTAATGTACTGAACTTAAGAGTTTGAACGCTTGCCCGGTTTTAAAGAGACTTACAAGTTCTGTATTTTAGGACCATCTGTAAGAATGATATCTGATTCCCTACTTACTAGTATTTAAACATTTTTCTCACTCTGACTGTCTGGCCTTTCTAGTGACCCTATAGTAAGGACTTCAAGGTTTATTTCACGATCAGAAATATAGATCTCTCTAAGTTAAATTATATTATTGATTTCTGTTTCTACTTTTATATTTAAAATATAAAAACAGAAACACATTATTGATATGAAATTGGGTTACCATACTATTATATTAAAGTAAACTTAGAATGTGGATGTGTTTGACTATGGCCATCAAGCCTTGGTTTGGAATGATTTACCTCTTTGTTTAATAACCTGACCTAACAACTAAAGGGACATACTGCATTTGGCTGGAGTATCGATGGTCCTGGGTTCAAATCCTGGTGAAGACTAGGATTTGTTCCCAGGTAGGTGGATCCATGAATTTACCCAGCTCTGGTGCTACCTGACATTAGTCAGGGCAAAGTAAAGTCAGATGGGCGTTGTGCTGGACACACAATGCCCTACTATGCCGTGACCACAGAAACTGGCAAACACTGCTTCATCTGTCCCTTATGAATTTGGTCTTGATCTAATAACTAAACAACTTTTATTACAAAAAAATTCAATTAGAATGTACTAATGGAGGATTTTAGAAAGTAATAAAAATATTATTTTATTATTACTACCGTAAATTTCAGAAGAAGACTCAGAAAACAGTGAAGTTGAAGAGGGCAATGAAGAAGAAGAAGAATTGGAACAAATGGACGTACATGTTGACCCGGCAGGTCGCAACGACATCGGTGAGGTCGGCAATGCGGGTGGCGAGGCTGAAGCAGCCAACAATGAACGCCACGGGCGGAGATGGTTCTTCAAACGATTCAGTTGGAGGAAGTTGGAAAAATCACCCCCGGAGAAATTCACAGTTAATTTTGACCAATCACTTCCCTCTGCACACTCAGTGAGTCTCGTTAGATATTGGTTTTACTGTAGAATATTAGTTTTTTTAAAATTAGGATTTAAGGGATAAGGTAGCTTGTTTTGCTTGCCACACAATCCTATTGTGTTCTGGCAACGGAAACTTGTGAAGGCTGCAACTTAGGGCTTATATAGATCAAATTGGTATGATTGGGATTCTTACTTTACCTCTAAGATTCCAAGACTTTTTATAAAGCTAAATACCCCCCCCCCCCCCCCCGATGCTTTCAAATTTTTTAAATTCATTCAAGCATGAAATGATTTCCTACTCTAAAAAATATATTCTTCATATTCATTTCTACTTAGTATCTTGGAGATGATCTTGAAGAGGTGAGAGGGCGGACAATATTTGAAGAAAATTCTGACATGTTATTGCCCTTACTACTACTTCCCAATGTTGTCCTGGTTCCTGGCCAAGTGATTCCTCTTCAGATATACAGAGAGCGTTTAGTGGCCATGATACGCAAAGTTGCAGACAGTGATAAAACTTTTGGCGTCTTAACAGTAAGGTAGTTCAATTTTACGCTGTTCTTTCTGTTAACACATTGATGGTTACAAGTTTGTCTGCGAATTTTAAGCTTTAGCCCTTCGGTACTAAATGTCATTGAGAACTGCACTACAATAATTTTCCCCCCACTGCGTCATTATCGTGGTGGGCTCACCTGTATACCTGCACTGTCGCCCGTTAGCACAAATCCCATAAAATAGACAGTGATAAAACTTTTGGCGTCTTAACAGTAAGGTAGTTCAATTTTACGCTGTTCTTTCTGTTAACACATTGATGGTTACAAGTTTGTCTGCGAATTTTAAGCTTTAGCCCTTCGGTACTAAATGTCATTGAGAACTGCACTACAATAATTTTCCCCCCACTGCGTCATTATCGTGGTGGGCTCACCTGTATACCTGCACTGTCGCCCGTTAGCACAAATCCCATAAAATAGGCATGGGCATTCAGACACCAGGGCGGGATTGCTGTGCACATTGCTTCCTCCTCAATGAGGCGCGGAGCCTCTCGGTGGTGCAATGAGACCTAGGCGCAGCTGGGGCTGACCCTCTATGTAGTTAGCCCACCGCCACGATCTTGACGCAAACGTACTGGTGGTTTACACACTTTGCCATCGATGAGGCCTATGAGTACAGAAGGGATATAATGTTACCAGAAATTGACAGCTTTAGATGCTGTAAAAAACAGGCAGTGCCTTACGTATGCATTTTTACACATAAAAACAGCAACAATTTACTGAAAGTTATACACACGTTTTACGCAGTTCACTGATTTGGAAACAGTTTTTCTTCTCCATATTAAATATTTCTTAATCACTAGGCTAATTCATTCTTGAGCTTTAAGATTTTAGGAAACAATTATTGTATTAAAAAGACTTGAATTTTTACAAGCAACTAGTACCTACACCCTAAATGTTTTCAGCCGAGGACCTGAGCTAGAGGAACAGTTTTCAGAAATAGGCTGCACGGCTGAGATTTTTTCTATGAAACAAGAACTGCATGAGCCATCAGGTTTATCCAACGTCACAGTCAAGGCCAGAGGAAGGCAGAGATTTAGGATCATCGAAATGAGGAGAGAAATAACCGGGTAAAACATATTTATTTGTGTGGTAAAACATATTTATTTGTGTGGTAAAACATATTTATTTGTGTGGTTTACTTTCAAATTTCTGAATGTCTCCAATTCGGAACAAGTTTTACATTTATTAAAAAAAAGAATTTTCCTGTTTTTGCTAACCAATGTCAGTATATTATCCGTTAAATTATATACCATTTTAAGATTTTTATTGGATCTAACTTAGCTAAAAATTTAACCCATTGTAAATAAGAGATCGTATGTCATAACTCAATTAGTAGAAACACAACTCATAGTACACTTGATAAGTCCAGCGTGTTGAAGATAACAAGTTCAATCATCATAAACTATAACATAATATGACTGCAACTGTCTTAGCCAACATCACCACAATACTTCATTTGCTACACCTACTAATCGATACACTCCTTTCAAGACCGACCTTACTTTGCAGTCGCCTAACGTGTACTGACCTATCTCTACAATCTCTCCTTCCCAAGTAAACATTCCCTGACGTCACACACACTTCCTGGTTACTAATAATCGCACCTATTGCACAAACTATTTCTTATAACTTCACACCAACTCATGCACATACACCCAGGAAATTCTCATGGTTATGATTTAAATATTCAAAATGCTAAACTAACATTTCTTGTCCAATTCCTGTTTAAAGGTCTGTTTTTGGTCCAGAAGTCCATCTCTTTTCAAAAAAAAAAAAAAAGATAAGCTTATGTGTTTGGGAAAGTTTGAAAAGTCTTGCTCAGCCTACATAAACCTATGCCCTAGATCACATTTATAGTTTCAAGAAGGTTTAATATTTGCATTTATTATATGTTATATCGAATAGTTTTTTTTAATGTTATTGCTCTCTTTCAGGGAGATGGTGGCAAAAGTAAAAATTTTACCAGAGGTATCACTGAATCACGCCCTTGAAAGTGCTACGTCGCCATCGCAGCGCAGGCTCATCGTAGGGCCGCCAGACGACTCGGACGACATGGTGAAAACCGCGGTGGACAGGCAGGGCCGCGTGCTAGCGTCCATCGACCTGAGACCGAAACGGCGCCTGGTGACAAGGCTACACTCGGCCTACTGCACCTGGTGGCCTCCCTGGGTGTATAAAATGTATGACATAGTGAGTAGACAGTGGGATTCACCTCAAGCTCAGGTTTAGCCCTAGAAGATGTGTAATGCACTCATCATATATTTTTGTCTGATTGTGGGTCATGGGCGATTCTGAAGGATATAAGCACTCTTCTTCCTGAGTGGCATCCGGATATAGAATGGGTAGCCTGAGGAAACCATGAAAAGCAAACAACCTAACATCATTTAAAAACCCCAGTCCAAACGCATGACTAGACTCAGACCATGGATAACCTAAGGACCCAATAATCTTCTGTATTAAAAGAGCCTGTGTAACATATAAGATGAAGTGTACTAATGGTTAAGTTTCTTATAACGGCATTCTCCATGACCTGGATCATTTTTAAAGTTGTTTTTTTTTAGTGACCCAATAACAATATTAGCACATAGTAGCCTATAAGTAACATGTTACATGGGTAAATTTACATACAATATAATAGGCCTATACTGCTGTCTGTACCTGATGGCTGTAGCTGAAATGAAGCTCAAATATCACCCAGTATCATAAGTTTATAGCTAGCTCATCACGATAGACTTACTTTTTTGACCTTTTTACTTTGGATGGCTGATTGACCTACTTTCTATCATCCTATCCAGCTGAAACTTGGCATACCAACGTTAATATGATAATCCAACGATTATAGACTCTAACAAACATGTTACCCTTCTAGCGTGAATAAGGAATTTTGTTTCGTTTGGGAAATTTCATTTAACATGTACAGCTTTGAATCTTTACTGTGTCCCTTCAACACAGGACTGGCTGACAGAGCAGATCAAAGCAGAACTCCACAGCTGGTGTCCGGCACCCTTGCCCCCAGACCCAGTGGACCTTTCTTTCTGGGTGGCCCACAACCTGCCGGTCGACAATGAGGTGCGTTTGCGTCTGCTTCAGTTTGACTCTGTGGTTCAGAGGCTGAGATTCGGGCTGAGTGTGATACGTAAGGTAAAGCAGTACAGATTTAATTTTATTACAACCATCATTTCTTTCTTCCATATGGGACCAAGTTTCATTTCAATATAACTTATGGATTTATAATGTAATTTCTTTGAAATGAAAAATATGTTGCGCTTTCTAAGTGGTAGTAGTTAATGAATAAAAGAGATTGAATTTTGTTTAACACCAACTGCTTCAGTTCGACTAGTAAAACGGACACTGACGTAATTAGAGTATTTAGAGCACTGCGATGTTTACAAACAAGAGCGCACTGTGAATGCTAAATGATATAGCATTATCATTACATTTTTTAAAAATTCCTTGACCTTAATGGTTGTTGGTGGGGAGCTAATGGACATTAGTCCTTTCAGTGGCTTGGTAGACTAGGCGGTGCCCATCTCCTCTCCAAATCAGCGGTGGATGTTTAAATTTCTGTCTGCACCGTGGGTCGAACCCATGATGTCGAGCTTGCGAGACCAGCTCAATGTTGACTTTGCTATCCAGCTGCCTACATTACATTACTAAATTTTAATTTGAGGGTCAGGATTTTTTTATTTTGGTATCAGAGAAAGTCTATTTTTAATATGGAGAATATATGTGATGCTACCCCATGAACCCCTACGGAAGTCAGCAAAACTGATTTCTCATTAGATGCCAAATAATGTAAAAAATGGGTCCTTGGTCATTTTTGAGAATACAATTTATTTTAATGTTAAATACTTTAACTTGTATCTGTGAAATTGTCAAACTAAAATTGTTTTTAGAAATTATTTTAAAATTTGATTTTATGCAGATTTAAAAAAAAACTTTAAGCAAAAGATCCTCTCAAGATAAAATTATTTAAAAGTGAACTAAATATTAATTTAAAATATTTAAAACTTCAACAGCTTTTGTATGGACTCAATATTAGTGCATGTAGGCTACTACATTTCATGGCAATTGATTAATCTGTATTCATCCTGTTTATATTTACATATCCATTGCTTAGCTAAAGCAAAATTGGTACTGTTTTCTTTTTCATTTTTCTCAAAAGACAACTGACCTTACCTTTACTTGTGTGTTTATCAAAATAAATTTTGACCTAATTTTACAATTTTTGATTTTTTTTTTCATTAATTTATAAATAATTGAATTAGCTTCATTTAACCCCCTTCAACTAAATATCTTATTTTGCCTGCTTCAGTTCCGTTCCGCGGGGTTGCATCACATGCGATTCTCGTCAAAAATGTTTATAATAATGTTTGGTTCATATAATGATATATATTTTGTCTTTATCTGTGTGTAGAGTGGCAAATTACTCTGCTGCAAGTCATGCCAGAAAGAGATCGCCAGCAAAGAGTCTGTCTTCAGCATGAGCAGAGAAGGGCCCCTGGGTGCCTACGTCAACCCCGGGGGCTACGTCCACGAAATGTTCACCGTCTCGGCAGTACAGGGCCTGTACAATGTGGGAGGTTCATCCACCGAGCACAGCTGGTTCCCAGGGTAAGATTTTAGCCCGGACGGAATTTGTTCTAGAAGTGAATGGGTTTGATGGGTTTTATAATGAGGATAAATTGGCTCATCATTGCACAAACTATGCCACTAATGCATTAATGATTGATGTATGTTCCATTATGATCAGGGGCGAATCCACAGGGGGGGCTGAGGGGGGCTAAGCCCCCCCTGGAATTTAAAACAAAATAATTTTTCAACAGATTTTTTAAAAATATGTACTAAATTCTCTAAAAATTTGGTAGATGTTTGTCACGCGAAAGTTCAGCCCCCCCTGGTATTTGGTAAATATTTGTCCCGTGAAAGTTTAGCCCCCCCCTGAAAAAAAATTCTGGCTTCGCCCCTGATTATGATAGAAGTATTATGTATACGTAGCCTTGCAAAAATATCATTATGATAGAAGTATTATGTATACGTAACCTTGCAGAAATATCATTATGATAGAAGTATTATGTATATGTCTCCTGGCAGAAATATCATTGCGCAAATTATGCCATTGTTGCATTAATGATTGATGTATGTTCCATTATGATAGAAGTATTATGTATACGTAACCTTGCAGAAATATCATTATGATAGAAGTATTATGTATATGTCTCCTGGCAGAAATATCATTGCGCAAATTATGCCATTGTTGCATTAATGATTGATGTATGTTCCATTATGATAGAAGTATTATGTAAACGTATCCTGGAAGAAAGATCTCATGTTTCTTTTTTTTATAGATGATATAACTAGGTGGTTATGTTCCTAGATATAGAAAAAGGTATTTTAACTCAGTAGTAATGTCATTTGAAATTTATTTTATTACTAGTTCGAACTGTCTCCAAATATTGATATATATATATTATATCTTTATAATTGTTTCCTCGGATATTGATATTATATTGTTGTGACCATCCACCAATAAATTAAAAGAAAAGCCTATTTTAACTCGATTACCATATTTATTTTGAATTACTTTCCTAAATGTTTTCAGTAAATAATTAATAATTACATTTTTTAAATTATAGCTTTCTGTTCTTTTTAGTGTATAAAACTTGTATCTCAAGCTATAGGCCTTTATTTTTCCCGGGCAATGCTGGGCAATTTAGCTTGTATAGACGTAATACAACTAGGTATTAATGAACTTCAATAAAGTACAAGTCTTCTTAGTTAATGATAATAATAATAATAACGGTGCTTATATAGCGCATATCCCGTTGGTGACAGTTCTATGCGCAGACGACAGTTACAGAATACAGACAGACAACGAAATATGTAGTAATACGCTAATTCTGCTGACGAAATAGGTGAGTCTTCAGCCGGCTCCTGAAGGTGTCATAGCTAGGGCTCTGGCGAAGCTGTAGTGGGAGGTGATTCCAAGCGGACGGTCCTGCGTAGGAAAATGAACGTTCGCCAGCGGACACTAGCCTCACACGAGGGATCCGCAGAGTAAGCGCGTCAGATGCCGAACGAAGTGGGCGGGACTGGGTGTAGAGCTCCATACAAGAGCGAAGATAATCCATACATCTGTAAATCACTTGGTGGGAGTAGTGTCCCTTTCTCGCATGGTCGCTAGCTAAACAAGCAATTTAAATGATAATGACTTAGTGTATCCTCTATATTCCAATAACTTTTATGCTATCCTTATGCTGGTCCAGTCAATCATTCAAATTTTCATAACATGTTCTTAATTAATTTTTTTCAATATTTTAAAATAAAAATTTCAAAATAAAAATAAAATTTCTTTTCGGCACAGATATGCCTGGACCATTGTTCAGTGTCGAGGCTGCCACTCACACATGGGATGGATGTTCACTGCCACCACAAAGAGCTTATCGCCCAAAAAGTTCTGGGGACTCTGCCGTTCCTCAATCAAAACCACTTTCGGTGGTGCCGCCTCCACCCAAGAAGGCGGGAATGACGTCGCCGTTGAAGGCTACATCATGTGATGGTTTGGGAGAATCATCCGCCAGAAAAAAAAACAACCTGCAACAACAATACAACATAAATTGTATGTATTGGAAAGTCTTTCAGGAGTGACAGAAGAAAAAAATAATAATAGAGCTCCAGTACCCTTATCTACAAACTGATGTGACAATATTGCAGTATTTCTGAAGAATTGGAATTCAATACAAAACACTTCTTCATTTAATTTGTTAAAAAGTCATGCTTTTAGTTTCTGAAGAGAAAAAAAAATCACTTTTTGTTTTGCGTTGCATATAAATGCTTAAAAAGCACTGGAAAAAAACATACTTTAAGGTTGTACGTACATTATTTTTTGGTTAGGTTTTCTTAAAAAAAAATATAACACTTTCAGTTTTCAGATTTCTGAAGAGAAATTACCTTCTGATATTTTATAAATTTAGTCACAAAACCAACAACGCTATAGAAACTTTAAAAAGAAAATTGTTTCAATTTCCATTCTTGATTTACTTATCTTATTTAACACAGATGCTCCTTCTATAGAGAAGATTATTGTGTCTTAGGCTTATCCCTGGTCTGAGTCTAGTCCTGCATTTTGTCTAGTGTTTTAAATGATAAGTTACTTGTTTTATTTTCAAACATTATTCACACTGTGCGTTGTCCCCAGAAAATTATCACCTTTTTTTTTTGCTGACCAGAATACATTGTGCAATTTTGTTTTTAAAAGGCAATTTTTTCCTTGGGTGTGTAGTTATGCCAGTTAAAACAAGAGGAAGCGGTTGGAGATATTCACTTTTGAAGAGCTTTGGTTGGTGCTTGTTTGACGGATTGTCGTGTTCGAGAAAATTCAGTGTATGTTCTTCGATGTAACGCTTCAATGAGTTATATTCAATTGCATATATTCTTTAGTGTTTTTGATTTTATAGATATCAATCATACAGAGTGATGCAAATATTATTAGTTATTTTATCACAAATCGGTATTCATCAGAAATTAAAATATTTTACTCTGCAACTTTCAAAGAGTAAGCGATCTAGGTTTATATATTTTCTGAATCTATGTTGTTTTTTGTTTTATGTTACTCTCCATGCCCATCAACTTAATTAAGTTAGATAGTACTCATAAATTGGTTATGTCGTAAGCCATTTGCTGCTGTTCCGTTTGCATTGGTAGAGCCTATATATAGGGCCCTACTGTTGCTTTTTGTTTCCTTATAGGCATTGGTAGAGCCTATATATAGGGCCCTACATAAGCAAAAGGCCTCTTTTCCACAGTTTGCATTTGTGTTTTCTTTAAATGTAAATCATAATCATTATTTAAAAAAAAGGTTTTTATAAGGCTGCTTCTTACTTTCTGTAAATATGTAGCTATTTAAACCATATTTGTAAAAATATAAATACATTTTGTAAATTACAAAAGCAAACTATTTGTTTGTTGTATATTTCATAAATCTATTCTTTTTTCAATTAAAATTAAATAAATCATAGTTTGTCCAATTTTTTTATATTATTTATTTCTACTAGATTCTAATATCCATCCTGGGCAAAGCTGGGTATAAAAAAAAAGCTAATAAAAAAATGAATGAAAAATTAATTTCTTATTGTAATTGTAGTCTTTCTATGCTTTGCATTAAAAATTGAATTAGCATAATCCTAGCCATCTTATGCATAATTTCTCTAAAGCTGATACATGGTAGATTTGTTTGTATCTGATTCATCATCGATTCAATAAAAGATTAAGATTTTCTTCAGAAACCACAGATTGATTCCGTTGAAATATTATTTTTTTGCGTTAATACTTAGGACTATTAAAATAGTCACTGAAATAACAGATGGGTGGGGACTAGTGTTGAATTGAAGCAAAAAAGTTGACTTTTGAAGAAATGTTCTTGGTTATAATTGGGCTGGCACTTTTAGATTTAATAAGGGGGTCAATAATTTAATACACTTGGGATAGTCTAGAAACAGTATATTAAATTACCATTATAGAAACAGTATATTAAATTACCATTATAGAAACAGTATATTAAATTACCATTATAGAAACAGTATATTAAATTACCATTATGGTATTGGACCAGCCCATGCCTGGATTTTTTATTCTTCCTGCGTTTACCCGCCGATGTCTTGTTTCTGATGAGGAAAAGTAAAAAGCTGGCATTGTTCTGTACACACACTCCTCATGTGTGACGTGAAATCGTTAAAACGTTGATTGACACAAATGTCACATGACATGATGATATTAAAATGTGGTCTCTAGTTTTAAATAATATTACTCATTTTAAAAAATCTGGACTAGTAGCCACAGAATTTACGGTGCCTGGATTAGAATCCATGATATTAGCGATAGTTTAAATAACACTATCCCGCTAGGCCACCGCAGTGCTACCATAGGCATGCAAGCAGGGTTCCCAACATTATTAATGCCGCGACCCTTTAATGCAGCTTCGCACGTTGTGATGACCCCAAGACATAAAATTATCTTTGTCCCTACTGAATAACTGTAATTTGCTACTCTTTTGAATACCGGTAATATGTTAAAGTTGATATATGATATGCAGAATGTATTTTCATTGTTACAATTAAAGCAAATTGTTTAATAACAAAAACAATGTTATTATATAGGGCCTATTGTGATATATATATTTCTAATTACATCACGAAAGTCAGTGCTAAGGTTGAGATTGTGTCTTTCTCATCGGATCAGAAATTCTCGGGACAGTCTTTGCAAGAGCACATCGAAATTCATCTTCCACTTCTTCCACAAGTCTACTTTTGTATTTAGACTTGATAACCAACAAGCTGGAAAACCACGAGTTACCATGTTTCACAAAGATATGTCCTGGACGCTTGATCCATAATTTTGTAATCGGCATTGTAGAAAAATCGGTTTTCGCTGCAAGGTTCTTAATAAGTTATCTTGGAACCCTCATATTGATGAAGTAATTAAAAAATCAAACAAAACATTAGGATTCATAAAAAGGAACTTTTACAAATGTAATAAGAACATAAAACTAAAATGCTATCTCACATTAGTTAGGCCTATACTAGAATATGCAGCACCTGTATGGGACCCATCAACTAAAGAAAACATTAAAAAAATTAGAACAAATTCAAAAAAGAGCTGCAAGGTTCATAACTAGCGAATATTCCCAATTAACAAGAGTAACGCCATTAGTCAAATCATTAAACCTAGAAACACTAGAAGACAGAAGGGCAAAGAGTAAAGTAGTAATAATACATAAGGCATTAAACTCTAATTTAGAAATACAACACAATGACAACCTGTTGCAAAGCTCAGATAAACATAAAGACAAAAACACTTTCTTTGTCCCTTATGCGAGAACAAATGCATATAAGTACTCTTTCTTCCCGAGTGGCATTCGGGCATGGAATGGGTTGCCTGAACAAACAAGGAAAACCAGTAACTTAACATCATTTAAAACATTAATAAAAATGCAAGACTAGACTCGGACCACGGATGAGCGTAGGACGCAATAATCTTCTTTATAGAAGGAGCGTCTGTAATGTATAAGATAAGATAAATTCAATGAAATCCTCTTGTGTTGTCTCAGGAATATCGTCAACTTTGCCTGTCAGTGTCAGTGGGTTTTGACAAATGCTATATTTCGAACTGCGGTCTTTCTTTCTTTCTTTCTGATTCTAAAACGTTTTGACATCACCACGAGGCTTAATTTTTGTTTATTTACTCTCGACAACCATCTTACGGTCTCGCTTAAATTTGAAACAGCAGAGCATTGTTCGGCGCATGCAACTCGTTGCATAGTTGCGAAAACGGTCAAACGGTTTAAAAGAGATTCGTCTTTACAAAAAGTGACACAGCTTATGCTGCTTTTAATTACTTCGTGTAATTCTTTTGGCAGCGTCTTCATTTCAAATAGAATCTATTTGCCGATGAATTATAGTGAGTTTCGATGACATTTTGTGATTCATTCAGTACCAAACGTTAAAATCCAGACCAGTATCTACACCAAATTCCAATATAGTCACGAAGAGGCGTTTTACTGCCAATGCTGCTGCTTTCAACACAGTATGACTGATCCGCATAAGTAGGCCTACATTTTGGCAAAAAAAACCTGTCACATATATACACCTGTAAACTTATTTATAGGCCTACGGCCTACGGGAAGTAGGCCTATGTGATGGGTTTGGTGCGTTCATATCATCACGCTGGGTAACGGTACCCGTATGTGGATGCATCTGCATGTGGGCGGGCCCGGCTGGAGACGAATAGATGACCAGTTCCTAAGACCATTGAAAAAGTAATGTCTCCCGTGAAATGATCGTTCTACCCCAAATGGGGACGCGACTCACAGGCTGGGAACCGCTGTTCTAGGATGTTGTTTTGTTTTATGTCCATAATTTGAGAATCAAATGAACTTTTGGATAAAGGTGAACATTTATTTGTACAGTCAGCTCAGTTATCATTGAAATCTCGGCCACTGAGTTCATGCCTCATTAGCATAATCCATTACTTTCCCCGAGGCAAACGTGGAGGTATTTTAATCCTAATTTAAAAATTATAAAGGTAATCAAATTAAATTTATACTCATATTAGGTTTAGCCTTTACCGCAAGTTTAATATAAAAACATGGAGTTAAAGATTATTTTTTGTTTATATTATATACAGAAGTTAAATAATAGCTTTTTCAGACCAGCAGACTAGGGCCTACCACGCCAAGAAAGAGTAAATTGTGTAGCATGGAGTTAAATTCCTTAGGTTGTTGTAAATCGTGGGGCCTTTACTTGTGACCCGTGAGACCAATGGAGCTGTATTCATCAGACAAGAACTCCAATGGTGCTTAAGAGCTGGTATTCTTCATCTCTTTTGTACCCATAGGCTTCTAATCCGCGGTCGAGACTCATTGTACCACTGAGAGGCTCGGTGGGGAGGAAGCAATGAGCGCAGCATTCCCAGTGCTTGAATACGCATACCTGTAGTATGGGATTTGCGCTACCGGGCGACATTGCAGGTATACGGGCGAGCCACTATGATAATGATCCAAGGGGAATTCTGCAGCGGGAAACAATTAATGTGGCAGCGGAAAACGTACACCGTGGGGTGGCTGGCGCCCGGGCGGAACCATGGTGTACCCCCCCCCCCCCATTGGTTCATCCCTGAACATCGTAACGCACTGGACGAGCAGGAAAAATATCGCCTTCACCTATAGCCTAAATATTTATTAATTCTTTCTCTAAGTTAATTTTCTAACTCACTCCCCAGTCCCAACAAAAAAAAACAACAACAAAAAAACATAGAACATACCGGTAACTAAAAATATACATTTATGTGGAATGATTTTGTATGGTAGGTAAATGATGTATTGGATGGATAAAGTAAAATAATAAATCTAAGTAATAAATAATGGGTAGGCTACTGGTCTACATAGACATGCTGTCTAGATTTATGACTGGTGGAGATATGTTTTGGGGATATGAAGGGTGGGGTTGTTTCAATGATTGTGTGCGTTAGGCCAAATATTATAATAAGATGGACCGCTTGCTTTAATATTTCTGCTATTTGATGACTCGAACGACTTCTTTTCGGAATTCCCAATTCCCTTTTGTACTGTATACTTCCGTTTTATTTAATCGCTATGATTTATTCAATGAAAAATTAAAATCAAAAGTTGTAAACAGGCAAACGTAAAAGAGTATAAGTAATTAAAGACAGCGTTATTGGATGCGCACGGAAAAAGAACATATAATCTCTAAAAATAGAGCAAGCGGTCCATCTTATTATAGTCTTTGGTTTGGCCTCTGTGTATTTGGTGATGGTAGCCTATAATATTATGTCTTATGTTAGTAAACTTTTGTTGTCGGCTATATAAACTCAAATACTGTGTCGAATACAGAACGTGAAAATATACTCAAACTGAATGCTTAGCCCATTTGATGAACTGAGATAAAAAAGTTAACCTGAGGAAGTTTATGCCTTAAATCATAATGCCCATCAGAGATAGGGCAGATTTGTTTCTCGGTGTAGCTCAGGTAGTAAATATATATAGGTAGTGCTCAAACAGGTTTTGTTAGAGTTTTAATTTTAGACATCCAATTAGCATAAAAGCAGATCAAACTTTAAGATAACATTCGAACTTTAGTTTATGTTATTATTAAAAATTCGACTTTTTTTTTCTAAATTTTGGAGAGTTGATGAAGAAAATATGTTTTCCATTATTTTTTGTTCTGTTTTCATAGAAACAAAAATTCCAAATGATTTTATGTCATTAAAAGAATACGTTTTTATCAACAACTTGTTAGAGCAATGAAATCTTATTTAAAACATATTGGAGTGAGATAAGATATGACGTCATTTTGCGAGTACATTTGATACGGTACTGAAAGTTGAGAGATTCTTGGACAGTGGTTTATAAATTAGACCTATCATTAAATTTTGGATTATATCCACTAATGAGGAAATAGAGCGCACTGGGCATACTGGATGAAACGCGCTGTTTGAAAGTATCATTATACAGGGTTTATTGAACTTTTTTGTTGGAGGGCAAACAGACGTTTAGGTTTATCGTCTGCTGTCACTTTTCCCTCTTCTTTTTGCAAATAATCTTCACCGTACCCGCGCTGTCTGCCAGGTCTAGCATACACTCTGCTGTTTCGCGGCCTACGTTATTTAGGGTTGGAAGGCCGAAGTGCCCGAACCACAAAACGTCACATTAGTAGGCAAACTATTCTATGTGTAGTTGACCTATTGTATTTGAAATTAACGCATAAAAAAAAAATTTTGACATATGGCTTCTTTTCTATATAATAAGCCATCTGTCAAATAGCAGCTATGTCCAACTTAAATACAAGGCCTCACTACCAGATTTCAATTTTCTTGATTAGTTTTGTTCATTTTTATAGGCCTACAATAAAAGCATATTATGTTAAAGTTTAAATTCTGCAAGTAATTTACTATAAGTAGGCCTACATATAGTAATAAATACGAAAGTAATTAAACTACACTAACAACACACTATATTGGTCCAATATTGGTTCAACATTAGGCCAATATTTACGCTTTATATTAGTAGTAGGCCTTTATTTGGCCCATATTGTGCCAATATAGCGAGGTGTTAGGGCGAAAGTTTAAAAATGGAGTTAGCATAAAAGTCCGAGATCTAAGCCCGTTTCAATAATTTTATTTTATCATTGTACATTTTGTTTTATAATTAGACCTACATGTAAGCCTACATGCCTAGCCATTTTTGTTTAAAAAGGTGCTGAAGTTCAGTCTGCCCAGGGCTAGGTAGAAAAACAATATGGGCTTTAATATTATAGTGCCCTTTTTTTTTAAAGACAAGACAACAAAATGTTATAAAGAAAAAAACAAGACGTTTTAAGAGTATGTAAATTTAATTCTGATTAGTTTAGCCTTATACTTATAATAATTTCTTATACAAGTTCAAACAAATGTTGTCTATTCGAACAGTTTTCAACAGGACATATCACTCTTGGCCTAGAGGTTTTAAACATTTGATGTTATTCTTTGTTTGAAAAAAATCACTGTAACCATTCAATCAAATCTAAACCATTAAATTAATCAACGAAATTTCACAATAAATAAGCTCAAAATTGTATGGAGATCATAAGGAAGAATTGTTAAAATAAATATATCGTAGCAAATAAAAATAATAATAATATATATAAGGTAACAATTAACATATGCAAATAAAAAAATAAATATAAAAAATTCAGCATTTTTCAAATTAAACATTAGGTCTATTAACTGTAATCATAAATTTAACAACAACAATAAAATTATAAATCCCTATCCACAATTTTAAAATGTTAAAATTGTTTTCAGTTACAGCCCCTCATTTGAAACTTTTGCTACGGGCTGTCTGCAGCTTACTGGATGTAACCTAGGTCGTAGTATTCATCAACCCAAGGTTTAAGGTCAATGTGTTTGAACTCGCTGCAAGGTACCATGGGATTTCTGTGAATTGAAACGTTAATCGTGGTGATTTAGGCGTTCAGAAATGGTTTTAAAATTCTACAGTAATAGGCTATATTGCACATAATTTTTTAACATTTCCAAGATAAGGCGATATTCCAGTAGACTTTTAGTCTACCACTAGTGTATACCACTTGTATACCCAGCAGGCACATCACGTCTTATCGACGGGGGGAAAAACGCGGTTTTCACGTATTTCTTCCCTGTCGATGACACGTGTGTACCTGCTGTGTTTATTATCAAAGTATCAAAACCTGCCTAGCTGTGATACTAATACTAACACTAATGATCATTTCTAAATCGCATTTTAAGAAAACAGAGCTAAGATAATCGTATAATGTCAATATCAAAATTTAAAAAACAGTTATTTATAAAGATTTTTTTTTCGTGGTTGGTTAAAAAAAACACTAAAATACCAGCGGGCACACCACGTCGTGTCGACGTTGATACGACGTGTTGTACCCACTGGGATTGCAGATGTACAGAGAAACGTACGTGTCTGAAACTTTCTTCCAAGTGTTGACTTGGATCATGGACAGTTTCCCACTGTAGCAGAGCATGGCATTGGTAGAGTAGTCCAAGATGGAGGCAACTTGTCCTGATGAACATAAAGCGAAAGAGTTAGTATATTATACAGTAAACAAAATCTATTTATTTTACCCAGCGGGCACACCACGTCGTATCAACGGGAAGAAAACGTGGAAATTACGTTTTATCCCTGTCGATACGACGTGGTGTGCCCATTGAGTAGCTATTATCAGACAATTAAACATTTGACTATGTCCTTACTTTTTAATCACGAGGCATATATTTTTAAACTATTATTTTAGAAATAAAAATCCCAAATAACCCTAGGTGCCACTTAAAAAAAATATCATTGGACTTGAATCATTAACAACTATAGGCCTAGTCATTGAGACACCAGGCTTGGCGAGACGGGTATTATTGCGCCAATTCCTTTCCCTCCACCGAGCTTCTGTGGGCTCTCACTCATGCAATGATCGCTGGGTGTGCAACGGTAACGTCCCCTTCACGCGTTCGCGTTGAATAACCAGATGAGCTCAATGGAATATGGGGCTCCCCGACTCACCATCGCCATCGGCCATCGTGAGGATCTACTCAGCGCCATTAAATGCAAAAAAAAAAAAAAAAAAAAAAAAAAAAAAAAAAAAACCTCAGATGGTACGAGCATATGGGAAGATCCGAAGGCCTGGAAGAAATAGAGGCAGATAGAAGAGACGACGGGAGGATGACATCAGGGAGTGGACCGGCTTGTCTGTTGCGGATTCCCAGAGGGCGGCAACAGGACCGAGAGGAATGGCATACAATTGTCCAACTGTCACTCGCATTATGGGATAGGTGAAGTGAGGATAGCTTTTTATGTAGAACTTGATTTTTTAATATTTCTTTTTGACTTGGCTGGATTGCGCCTGCCATGGCCACAACGCTTTTTTTTTTTTTTTTGGAGGCTAAGAATTGAAGATTCCTCAACATCTTCGACCTTCACAAGGGCGCCCAATACAACTTTTATTTACGTCAACAATAATTATTACAAGGGTTACAAAGAAGATTAAAGCTATGATGGAGTTAACAAGTCACTACTCACTGTCCGTGAAACCGTTGACTGGTTGTCTGTGAGTGAAGAAGAACATGTCACCGTACTTGAGATCGGCGAACTGGTTGGCGATAATGTTGCCGAAGGTTTCACCCACGGCGGCACCAGGGAGAGGTGGCTCACAGATACCTCCGGCGTAAAGGTCAACATCCTGGAGATCCCTGGGAGAGTGAAATAAATAAATTTGATTAAAAGCAGCTGAAAGGAGCACACAAATACAAACATACAGTAAATAACCCGATATTTAGTACACAGACGTAAACAAAGGATTAAACGAGTCACCAATGGGAAAGTATCCTGTCAGACCAAATTGAAGCAGCGTTCGTTGGTACATTTTGTATCTGTATAGGCTTTGTGTCTATGTAACTATGTATTTTTTTTTCCACGGGCAAAGCCGGGCAATTCAGTTTTTTTTTAAATACGTTTTTTTTAACCCGTTTACAATATTTATTTTAAATTACTTTCCTAAATGTTTTTTTAGTAAATAGTAATTTTATTTTTTTAAATTATTAGAACTATATAGTTTTCTGTTCATTGAAGTCTATGAAATTTTTAACTGTAGCTTAAACAGGCCTATTTAAGTTGCCTACGAGCAACGTCGGGTAATTTAGCTTGTACAGGGGGGTGCATAATATGTCACTAATTTCACTACTGTATACCTACTTTTGCACCCCCCCTCTCGTATATAAAGATATAGTAATCTAACAAAAGAAATAGTTTTCAAACGGTTCCTGAAATATTATATCATGTCTTGTACATGGCATAACAAAAAGTTTGTAGAGAAGACATTGCATGGGAGTAAAAGAAAGAATGAAAAAGTCGAAGCTTACCTATACAATGTTTTCAAAACACCTCCACAATCAGTACCGTAATCGTCAAAGCTTTTCATATCGCTGAAGAGAGAAAAAAAGGAAACAAATAGACTATAGGCCTTTAGACTAAATCTTGACCATGAAATTTTGTATCTATTTTTCCTTTTTGTATTAATTTCCAAAAAAAAAAAAAAATAATAACTTTTTAAATCTCTTTTAATATAGTTCCATTGACTTTCAGTTACTGAGAAAAAGAAATGTGACTTCTATTTCGTAAGAAAATGTATAGACTCCTTTTTCATTTAAATTGACTATTTAATTTAGTAAGAAAAATGTAATTTTATAAATGAAATTGACTTAAAATAATTAATAAAATGTGAACACAGATTTGAAATTAAGCAACCACTGCAAACGAAGTTTGTAAATATATCCTTTAGGGCCTATATTCAATTTTGTTATGCATTGGCTGTTCTCAGTTTTCGCAATAAACTAGGCACTTAGGGCCTACTCACAAAGAAATAAACACACAAAAAGTAAATAGATCTAGAAATGATTTGAAAATTGGGTTAATCACATAGCTATAGGCCTATATGCAGCTTTAGTGGGAGAAATACACTTCTCTGTCAGTCAGATGTGATAAATAAGGATTTAAAAATGCGCACCATAGAGTGTAATGAAAAGTTGAAAACTTATTTTTTGTGGGCTTAATTATTTGATGGAAGGCTGAACATTTAACAGCATATCTTGTCAAATGAAACACGTCTATGTGCCAATTTTCAGCTTGGTGGCATTGGTGGCAGAAAGTCGTTCCACCCTTCCAAAAAATCGGGTCGGTCGAAAGATTTTGCGAAAGATTTAAAAATAAAGTGAAATGGTAATTACTCAAGACCGTATCTCTTTCTCCAGAAGTAGTAGGCAGGGAGCCCGTGATCACGCCCTCTTTGGATGTTGACAGAGGCGAGGTCGAGTGCCTTCTTGGCGCCTGTCCTGGTCTCGAACAAATGTTCAGTGATGCCCTTGGCAAAAAATCTGGATTTGGAACACACACACAAAAAGAACGTTTAAGAACGCTACACATTATATGAAACGAGACAGACAGTAAATGCTATACAAAATTTGTGAGCCAAAACAAACACTGTTAAATTATGTTAGTTCTCATCCTATTAATATATAAGTGGTCCTCAAACTACGACCCACTGGTGACCAAAACATGTGCAATGTGTAAAAAGTATTTGCGCATGCATACATTTTCTGTCTGATCCCTATCTCAACATCTGGTCAGAGAGGTCATTCAAGTGGCCCTTTTTTTACGTTTGAAGACGCCCCCTCCCCCCAGCCCATCCTTTTTTTATATTATTTACCATCCATGATTTAGAATAACTTAGATGAACCAATTAAACAAGCGTTTACAATTGGGTACCTGTCGAAGTTCACCTCCTTAGTAGCGTTGAGCATGCCAGCGATAATGTCTTCGTGGCTGTCGATGGATGAGTCAGGCATGAAGAATTCATCCTTGAAGAACTCAGGCTCCCCTTTGACTGGGTAAGAGTTGGGGATGAGCGTGTGCCCAAATCTGTATGCGCCTATAAAAAGTTGAACAGTAAATGAATGTCTTTAAAAAAAAAACAACAACTAAAAGTTACATGAAAGTGCAAATGGAATATTAGTGACGAATGTATATTCCATGTCTCATTTCTAGACCTAATGCTTTATAGATTTGATAAAGTAAGGCTCAGTAGTCTTAACTAAATGAAATGCTCATGGAGTTATAGTGTGACCATCACAATGCCCGAACGACTACTTTCTCAAAATGACTTTTTGTGTGCACTAGGGACGAATACAGAACTGAAATAACAAGATGGACCAACCATTCTGAATATTTATTTACACTTTTAATAAAAATGAATGGGGAAAAAAACTGCTTTTAGTAGTTTTGAGGGGCCAACAGGGCCGTATTTAAGATTGAGGGGGCCCTGTTCCAAATGGCCGAATTTATGTTGGGTCCCTCTTGGCCTCGCCACTGCCTTCCGATATTGCTGTGTTAGCTTGTGTTTTGGTATGTGTGGGGGCCCCTGTTCCACGAAACATGTGGAACATAACTAAATACGCCTCTGGGAAAGGCATGCCACCCATTGCACGCCCCTTCTGTTAATGGATTAAGTACCAACCAGGCTATAAGTCCTATTGGACTGGGCGATGGGACTAATCTTCCAATAAAGCAAATGGATGTCAACTCAAGTGGTTGCACATAATGCATTAAAAAACTCCTAATAGAAATTGCCAACCAGTAAACCGGAACCGACTTGTACAAAGGACTAAAAAAATCAAGCATCCCTAGACCTCCGTTCTGGTATTCTAAGAATGTCATGTTAGGCTTGCTTTGCTTAATTCCTTTTGGTTCCTTGTGGAACATAGGACCTCCGCAACAGCTGTTAGGACTACAGCTTATTTTATGTATTTTTATTAGCGCATACAATAGAATAAAAAAATAAGAGCCCCTCACTTGCAATAAAACCGTTGGCTATCCTGGGATCTACATATGGGTTGTATCGACTTCTTTTGTTGCAGCCCAACCTGTATTTCTCGATCATTTCGGGCCCGACAATGAATGGGAGGTAATCGCAGTAGGAGATCTTCTGGAAGATGCCACCCATAATCTTTCTGCCTTCCTGTAGGAGAGTAATTTTATCAATTCTGTCAAATGTAAACATTGTGTGACATGTCGTTTCTACTGGAAGATGCAATACCAGAGTTTTCGTCGATCTCTACGTCATGCGTGTAGAAATGTCCATAATTGTATTAAACTAGGCGGGAAAAAATACTCTTTTGTTAGTAGGTTACACTCGAGAACAAAAAGTGAATTCTCGACGCTTATATGACATAATATTGCGTAAATATGGAGCTGTAATATTTAGTGGTTCGTTAAATTGATTGAAGAAATATAGGCTTTTACATATACCACTTTTTAAAATAGATTTAGATTAATTTCAGTGCTTCTATTAGAAATTTTTATCTGCATTTATCACACAGTACTTTGCATTTGCTTTGTTATAAACATTATTTTTTCTTTTATTTGTCCAGAGTGTCGTGTTACTTCTGGACATTTTTTTTATTAATCTTAGAACAAATATTGTGGTGGATCTATTTGTATAGACGATTATTTTTTTTTACTCGTTGCACAGTTTATTTTCTGAGAATCTTCTTCTTGCCACTGTATGCAAGATAATTAGCACAAAACTTATATTCTGTTTTTCATTAACTCTTTGATGCAAAGAGCTTTTTTTTTAAAATTATTATTACAAACACAGTTTACACACTAAAGTCCTATGTTTTCCATGAAATTCCCTTTAAAAAAAAAGTTAGACAGATTCTGCAATGACTTATAAATACTGAGTCCTGACCAGTATCATAAAAACAGTCTTACACATCCAGTGTTATGAGCACTAGTCTAAAACTAGAGAGACAGGCTAATCCTGCGGATAACATATAGAGCTGTTAACACGATGACCCCCAGGTATCGCCCTGCCGCGGTCTAATATCTCCCGACATGCAGGAGTTTTGGGCTAAGGACGTAATAATCTTCTATCTAGATGTTCAGGGTCCGACTATGCACGTTGGTCACTATTCACACCTTAGACAAGACAAAGGGAATTTGCGTCTCTTGGATTGGCTAAGGACAATGCATTATATCCTCGCCCGTGGGCTTTTTCCTCATAATATGACAAGGGAGTGCCGGCTAGGACGTCAATGTCATACACCGGAACGGTTTGTCAGGCCCAGAACGTCTGTAAACTTATAAGACATCTCGTAATACATGGTTTGGCAACCTACTGCACGCTTGCCAGGCATGGCACTTGGAAGACTCCGGAAAAGGTAATTCAAGTCTCTTTTACAAGAAAAAAAAGCAGCGTGACTTTTAGGTTATTGGCGCACTGAATTAAGTAAACATTCTACCTTGGCACACTTGTTATCAAAAGGTTGCAGATCCCTGTCGTAATAAGTTAAGCCAGGGGTCGGCAACCTTATGATAATTGCGTGCCGAAGAAGGATTTCTTATTGAATTCAGGGTGCAAAAAGCCTTAAAGTAATCCTTGTCTTTTCTTTGGAAGATGCTTGAATTGTTATTTTTTTTTTTTTTTTTTTTTTTTTTAGGGTGGGATGTTTTCAGCGTGCCATTGAAAAACCGATCTGCGTACCGTAGTTTGCCGACCCTTGTCGTAATACATTAAGCAATCAACGTTTTTTCAAACCTGGAACATAAACTCTTTGACTTTTTCCGAGGAATT